>JWZX01002243.1:0-18075 GCA_001275005.1 Chrysochromulina tobinii | reverse complement strand
TCTGGGACTGTTTCATTGGTCTGATGACCACGCTCATCGTGGCGCTAGTGTATGCGGTGCGCAACGACCGGCGCGAGGCGCACAGGACACTCGCCCTCCTCGCGGGTCAGAAGCAGCAGCAGCAGCGAACCGAGGCCTGGTCCCCTCGATCGCTCTTGTCTCAGATGTGCCGACGGCTCTTGCCTCAGATGAGCGTGCCCAGGGTGATGCCAGCACAGAAACGCGCCGCTTGGCCTTCGTCCACAAACGCCTCGCCCCCGCCGTCGCCACCCGCGGACGAGGTGGTCATGCTCACGACGGCCATGGATGATGTGACAACCCAGACAACAACGTTCACGAAGACGCGCAGCGAAGAGGTCAGGGAGGTGCGACGTGCTATGGCGGAGGCCACCTTCATAAACTCGCGTGTCCACCTCCAACCCTTTACTCGCTCGCATACTTCAATCCAGGAGCGAGGTCAAACGAAGGGCAGCAGCGGTGGCGGCGGCGGCGGCGGCGACAGCTTGTTGGTGCTCGAGGACCTAGAGGCGGTCGTCGACGCGACCCCGAGCAGCACGGGCGCCAGGAACACGCGCGCCACCATCGAAGAAACCCATGCCGCCACGGCCATTCAGCAGCGTTGGAAGCGAGCCCAGGCCAAGCAGCACGCTCATCTGCAGGTCGAGGTGATCACGAAGCGCTGGCACCAGGACGTCAACGCGATGTGGAAGCGTGTATGCATCGCATGCACGGCCAACCATTCGCTGTGCGCTGGCTTTCTCACGCGGGGCGTAGCGGGCTTCACACGCGCCCAGACGATGATGATGCTGTTCAACGGCTTCGCCTTCGAGCTCGTCATGCTAAGCCTCTTTTACGAGTCGCCTCCGACGCCCGCCGTGGACAACATCACCGGTCTCCCGATGGAGGAGGCGGGACCTGCCGTCGTGATCAACCCGGTGGCCATCGTCACCGGGGCCACTGTGGCGGCCATCATCTGCATTCCGATGGGTCTCATCTTCGGATGGGTCTTCGACCCAATCATCTTAGTGAACGTGGGCAAGAATCTGCTGTGGCTAATCTTGTGCTGGCCGTATTGGCTCATCTGGAAGCGCTTCTTGAAGCACCTCTGCAATCGCCCAAGTGTCGCTTTCGAGACTTTCATCATTGTCAAGGAGGGCGAAGGGCCCATCGGGCTCGACCTGCAACAATCCAGAGGACACCGTATCAGCGTCGTCCGCATCCAGCCCGACACGCCGGCCGCCCGCAGTGTGCCGCCGCTAGTCGCCGGAATGCGCATCGTCGGTGTCGACGGGGTCCCTGTGCAGGATGCGAAGCTGGCAGCCGAGTGCATCGCAAAAGCTGGCCACGGGCCGATGAAGCTCGAGGTGGACGCGACGCGAAGCTGGCTCCCTCGCCGCCTACGCGCCGGCGCTCGTCAAGAGAGCGTCAAGGGCGCCATTGTCGAGGCTGCTGACGAGATTCGAGCAGCTGCTGCTCGCGAGCTCGCGAAGACCATGCGCGCCGATGAGGAGCAGCAGGGCAGCAGTACCATAGCCAAGGCCATCGTGCCCGAGGCCAATACATCCGATTCTATGCTCGTTTTCGACTACGACACTGCCACTACCTCCGAGCGGGTGATCGAGGTCGAGGACGGCGCTCTCACCTCCCCACCTCCGCCAGCGATGAGCGTCATTTCATTCACCCTCAAATGTGCCGGCGACATCTCCACGTTCGCCTCGAGCGTGCAAACCGAGATCACTTATGCAATCGCCGCCCAGGCGGGCGTCCAGCCATCGGCGGTGGAGGTGACCGTCACGTCAGGCATCGTCATCGTCGTCGACGCCAAGATCCGTACGCACACGGCAACCGCGACCTCAGTGCTGTCGAAGATGGCCGACGCGACGAGCAGCGCGAGCAGCGCAACCGAAATGCTCACGAAGGTCACTGTCATCGAGATCGCCGTGTTGGCGATCGTTCATCCAGCCACCCTCACCACCGAGCAATCGAGAATGGGGTCATCTACGGTCTCGCCAACGCCCTCGCCTCCGGTTCTCCCCGAGCCCTTCTCGTCTCCGTCGCCTACGGGCATGCCACAAGGTGACGTACCATCATCGCCGCCCCCGTCGCCACCGCAAACCGGAGGAACCGTCTCCATGCACAGGCGTCGTTCGTTTTCTTCATCCGCTCCCAGCCAGTCTCGCCTGGCCACGGAGCCGAGGACGTTCTCTTATGCGAGCCTCAACGAGGGGCTGCTCAGAGCGTCGCTCACGTACAACTGGAAGGAGAAGAACTGGGTCATCGTGAGGAAAATCCTCCTCGGCTGGACCCTGTCGTTCATGCTGTTCGGGGCCATGTGCTTCACCATCTTCTTGTACGGCTGTCAGCTCTTCGAGCCATATATTTATGAGGGCGAGGGAGGCGGCGAGTCGGGCCGGCGTCTCACGCAGAAGCGCGTTCGGCAGGGTGATTATAACGACGAGGATCAGGGTGAGGAAGATGGCGGTGCGGGCGTGCGCACGATCACGCTGGTGAGGCAAGCGGGCAATCCGGAAGAGCTCATCTTTGCGTGGCTCCTCTCCTGCTTCCAGCGCTTTGTCTTGTTTGAGCCGACGCTCATCCTCGCAAACAAGGGGATTCCCATGCTATTCGCGAGCGCGTATTGCGCCACCTGCTGCGGCGAGACCATCGTCGAATCGCTTTCGCTGCTGTTTGTGATCCTTACCGAGCTCGCCAAATCGATGAGGAGCTGAAAGAAAGCATGGGTCTAACAAGATACACGAGGTGGTACGTGTGAAATATAGGGTGAACCCTAGGCGACCCGACCCGAGCCCGAGCCCGAGCCGAAGTTTGAGTGTCATCATTACACACTGAAGACACTGAAGAGACTAAAGTGCGGAAACTCGTTCGTCGTCAGAGTTTCGTCACTGACCACCCAGGGTTTCGTCAGATCCTTGTTAGGCGCACCAGGGATTTCGGTCAATAGGGGCTTCGGTAGTAAATGTGTAAATCTCAAAAATATAGTCCGTAGTATATTAATTCGCGGTATATTAATTCGCGACATATGATATAAATATAAACTCGTCGTCGAGCACGTGCGGGTAGGCCTCCTGCACGCACGAGAGTCGGTGCGTAATGACGTGGAGGTCGCCCGCCCGCCGCTGAGGCCCGAAGAAAATAGCGTAGGCAGTCCGTGTCTCCGTGAGCGACTGCGTCTCCTTCGTGTGCTTGGAGACCTTGCCCGTGGGCGAAAGCGGCGCCATCCCGAGCGAGTCCGCCAGCTTCTTGAGTTTGCAGCCCTTGACGTGCTTGGCCTTGAACTCCTTGCGAGCGCTGGCCGCTGGCCGAGAGCGAGACGAGCTCGGGACAGGTCTGCTTGAATTTCTGCTCGATGAGCTCGGGCATCGAGATGGTGCACACGTCGCGCTCGGGGCACGCGGGGGGTGATCTTGTGCCGGGGGGGTACCCCGCGAACGTTGGCGTGCTCGGTTGACGCAAACTTACTAAAGAAGGAACAAAACTTTTGCCGACGGCCTGAAACGGGATTAGGATTCTCAGGAGCACCAAGCATTTTTCTCTCATCTTCATCATGGTGGGCATCACCGACGCGCAGACCTGTTTTACCGCCGAGAGTTGCACAATCGTCGGTTTCCTACTCTCGATTGGAGACGCGCGGTCGACTTGGTTGTTTCGAGCTCTGCTACGAAGCACGGTGCGAGAGGGGATGCAAGGTGCACGTGGGAGCATGCGAGGGCTGTCGCAGCCAGGAGGTGCTCCCTGGAGCATGCGAGGGCTGATTATTCTCCTCAGCATCAACGGCATGGCAAGCGTTGAGTGCCAAACGCCGCCGCCTCCATCACCGCCATCGCCGTCGCCGCCGCCGCTGCCGCCGCCGCCGCCGCTGTGCGCCGTTGACGGCGCATACACCGTCACCGTGGATGCGACCTCCTACTTGACGGCCACGTCTCGCACCGGAATCGTCGGCGGGGGGCTTGGCTTCACGCTCAGCGCGTGGGTCTACCGCGCGGGAGCGAATCGCGTCCTCGATGTTGGCATCTGCACGAAGACGTGCTTCTACACCTCCGACGCCGATGGGGACGGCGGCGGCCCCGGCTCCGAGTTCCCGATGTGCGCGTGCGGCAACGACTGCGTCGACTGCGACGGTCGCACCGCGTCGCCGCCCCCACCCCCACGTTCCCCTGGCATGGTATGCACGAACAACTGCCTCGACGCCGGCGGCAGCTCGTGCAGTGACGCCGGCGGCCCCGGATCCGAGTTCGCATCGTGCGCCTACGGCACCGACTGCGTCGACTGCGGTCACGCCCACACCGTGTCCTCGCCCAGCAGCTCAATCAGTGATTGGCCAACCGATGTCCTTCCCGCGCCGCGTACGGTCGCAGTGTACGCTGGCAACGCCGTGACAAAAGGCGTCGGCGCGCCGCCCTTCCACGCTGCGCTTCTCCCCGCATCGTGGGACCACCCGCTTTCGCCAGATGGGCCGGCCGCTGCCGTGGGCGATCACATGATCTTCGACGCCAACGTGCAGATGCGCGACCAGAGGCCCACAGATGCCAGGCCTCGCTGTTTCCCCACAGAGCGGGGGGCCTGCCGCGCGCGCTCCCAGGCGCGGCCTGGGAGGCGCCTCTTGATGATGGATTTCATTGCGCCTGCACAGAATCCATCGCCCCACGACTGTGGGTATTCGGGCAGCGCCAGGCTCCAGATCTTGCACACGTGCTCGATGTCGTGCGTGTTGTCCATTTGCAGCCTTGGCAGCTCGGCGCCTCACTCGACGACCGAGAGGGAGTTGAGGACGATGCAGACCGCCTTGGGGCACGGCGACCCCTCGATGCGGCCTTTGCAAGACAAGACGCCCAATGCGGGGGTGAGCGCTCGAAGGAAGGCCTCCATGTGCACTGTTTCGGCGTACTTGACAAGGGCTGCCCAGCGGATCTCACCCAAGCCGCTTGCGCATGCCGCACGAGAACCCGATCCGGGCCTCGGTCCTGCGTGCCTTACTGTGGCGCTACCCTCTTGCCAACGGGTGGCGTCTGCTGGCCTTTCCGTGGCGTCTGCTGATGGTTTTGAAGGCAGCAGCATCCTCAATCCTCGGCAGCTTGTGTGGTTGGGGTGCTTGCTGATGGCATCGCTCATGGCATGGCGCCGTCGTTTCGCCAAGTCTCCTTGCCCTCGGCCACATCGGCCTCGAGAGAAGCAGAGCCTGCACGGTGCCCTCACTCTCCTTGCATGGTGCACCATGCTGCCCTGCACCGGTGGCGTGATCCTCAGAGGCCCGAGTGTCGTCTCTGATACATACATCAGGAACCTCTACCCGAACTGGAACTTAAACGCCGCATCTCAAGGATGGTGGGACGGCCCATTGACGATAAACACGGCCACACCACAGGTCATCTCAGCCGTCACTACTGACACGTCCGCCCTCCTGATCAAGTTCGACTTGAGCTCTTTCGTCGGTGCCACGCTCGTGCCAACCAAACCCGTCTGGCTCAACTACTTTGTGTCCGACGCGGGCGACAACGCCTCGCTCCGCGAGCTCGTCGTTCCATGGAATGAGGTGTGCTCGCCGACCGCGAAGACGCGCGCTCTCCCCTGACAACCGCGTGCGGCGCCCTGGCTGAGACCCCTTCGCGCTGACGCGCCCGTCTCCGCCCCCCCCTGCTTTCGACAGTCCACAGTCACGTGGACCAACCTCCCATTCGCATCGTCATCGTGGAGCTCCACCAACGTCGGCGGCGTCGGATTGCCGGGCACCTTCCCAGGAACCGCTGGCTGGCAGAGGATTGACGTGACCTCATCGGTTGCCGCGTGGCTCGCGGGTAGCCGTGCAAACCATGGCTGGATCGTGTTGCCCACTGGCGGCATCAACAGAGTCGGGGTTGAGCTGTCTACCTCCGGGGTAGGAACGACCGCCGTGTTCTCCCCGTTCCTCGACTTTAGAACGCTGTTCGCCTCGGCCAAGAGCGGAATCCTAAGCGACCCAACCATCAGCCAGGATGCCGCCCCTGCACTCATTGAGCGGGCTGCTCACAAGCACGTCCCACAAGAGCACCGGAGACTTCTCTTCCATAGGCATCACCCCCATCACCCGCATCACCCGCATCACCCCCATACCCCTCACACGCATTCTCCGCCGCCGTCGCCGCCGTCGGCGCCGCCGTCGCCGCCGTCGCCGCCCGCGCCGCCGTCGGCGCCGCCTCTTGCGCCGCCGCCCCCGGCATTTTCGTACGAGTACAACGGCGAGAACTCGATCTACACGGGCGGCTGCCAGTCGACGTGGATCCGCTCGGACACCCCCGACTTCGTCGGCGCCCAAGACACAGGCCTGTGGTGGGACGGGAGCAGCTCCGTCGGCCACTTCGACTCGGTGCTCGTGCAGTTCCCCGACATCATCGGGTCCGGGCCGAACCAGCTGCGCCCGCACGAGTACATCCAACGCGCAACGCTACAGTACTACGTGGACATGGTGTACAACGCAAGCGCTACTGGCGCCTCCGCCCAGCTGCACGAGATCTCGAAGCCGTGGAGCGCGAACTCCACGACGTTCCGCACCTTTGCGGGTGCGCAAGGCCTCAACGAGGCCGAGTACCGCACGCCAGCGATCGCGACCGCACTCGCTTTTCGGGCGGGCTGGTTCGAACTCGACGTGACGGCGAGCGTCCGGAGCTGGGTCAACGGCGTCGTCAACAACGGCTGGATCTGGATGCCATCGCCGCAGAGCCTCGGTGGATCTGGCGATAGCTCCTCGATGCGCTCGTGCAACGCGCCGCCAGACCGTCGCGTCAACCTGGTCGTGCTCGCGACGCTGCAGCCGCCCAGGCCGCCTTCGCCGCCCGCGCGGCCGCCGCCGCCGCCCGCGCCGCCGCCGCCACCGCCCTCGCCGCCCCGCGCCCCGTTCACGGTCATGACGATCCGCAACGCTGAGCACGCGTGGCTGCGCATGACTGCTCCGACCACCAACTACTTCACCGCCACCGAGGTCTTCTGGGACGGAAATTCAGCGTGCGCGGCCAGCGGTGCACTAAACCTCTCGACACGTGGTCGGCTCAGCTACAAGAGCTGCTGCTCCCAACGGCCTCATCCCTACTACTTTCCACTTCAATGCTCACACGTGTTCTTCTCTCCTCCCCTGTCCACACTGTTGCCCGCAGGTACGATTTCGATTTCGTGCTGATGAGATTCGACCTGAGCGCGCTCTCGGGCATGGCTCCCATCTCCCGCGCGCTCTTCCGCTACACCGTGTATGACCAGGGCGACCAGGCGGAGATGCACGAGTTCCGCCGCGGCTGGGATGCGAGCACCGTGACGTACAACAACCTGCCGATGCCCACGCCCCCTTGGCCCTTTGCTGCGGCGGCCATCGAGACGCTCTGGGGCCCGACGGTCAACGATCTGCATGGCAACGTGGCCACGCACACCGTCGATGTGACGCCGAGCATCAACAGGTGGCTCACGGGCACGCCCAATCACGGCTGGGTCTTCGTGCCGTACTTCGGCAACGGGTGCGGCATCCGCACCGCAGCCTGGACGACGGTTGCGCAGCAGCCGGCGCTCGAGGTGCACTTCGACGCGCCGCCCGCGCCGCCGTCGCCACCCGCCCCGCCTTTTCCGCCGCCGTCGCCGCCCGCGCCGCCGCCTCGTGCGCCGCCCCCTCCGAGCCCCTCTCTGCCGCCGCCTCGTGCGCCGCCGCCCCCTAGCCCACCTTCGCCCTCACCACTGCTGGCGCTCGGAGGCAGTTACGCATGCGCGCACCTGACGAACAGCGCGCTCCTCAAGTGCTGGGGCGTCAACTACGAAGGCCAGCTCGGCGACGGCACGACGAATTCTCGCCTCGTCCCGACCACGATCAACGTCGGCGGCGCCGTCGGGCTGCTGGAGCTCGGAGGCGATCACACGTGCGCGTACGTGATAACCAGCACGCTCCTTAAGTGCTGGGGCAACAACGGCTACGGCCAGCTTGGCGACAATACGACGACCCGTCGCCTCACCCCGACCACGATCATCGTCGGCGGCGCCGTCGGGCTGCTGGCGCTCGGAGGCTACCACACGTGCGCGTACGTGACGGCCGGCACCGGAACCCTCAAGTGCTGGGGCACCAACTTCGAAGGCCGGCTCGGCGACGGCACGACGACCCATCGAACCACCCCGACCACGATCAACGTCGGCGGCGCCGTCGGGCTGCTTGCGCTCGGTTGGTACCACACGTGCGCGTACGTGACGGCCAGCACGCTCCTCAAGTGCTGGGGCCGCAACTGGGACGGCCAGCTCGGCGACGGCACGACGACCGATCGCGCCACTCCGACCACGATCAACGTCGGCGGCGCCGTCGGGCTGCTGGCGCTCGGAAATGACCACACGTGCGCGTACCTGACGAACAGCACGCTCCTCAAGTGCTGGGGCCACAACGGCTGCGGCCAGCTCGGCGACGGCACGACGATCAATCGCGCCACCCCGACCACGATCAACGTCGGCGGCGCCGTCGGGCTGCTGGCGCTCGGAAGCTACCACACGTGCGCGTACGTGACGAACAGCACGCTCCTCAAGTGCTGGGGCCTCAACGATCAGGGCCAGCTCGGCGACGGCACGACGATCAATCGCGCCACTCCGACCACGATCAACGTCGGCAACGCCGTCGGGCTGCTTGCGCTCGGTTGGTACCACACGTGCGCGTACGTGACGGCCAGCGCGCTCCTCAAGTGCTGGGGCGGGAACACCGTCGGCCAGCTCGGCGACGGTACAACGATCGGCCGCATCGACCCCACCTTGTTCCCAGGGCTGGCCCTTCCACCACCCTCGCCGCCGCCCTTTCCCTCCCCTTCGCCCGCCCCTCCGGGCTTCATCATTCGTTGCACGAACCTGTGCTCGCTCTCCCCACTCGCGAGTTTCGACGGCTCGTGCTCTGACGGTGGGCCGGGCGCCGAGTCTGCTCAGTGCAACCTTGGTGACGATTGCGCCGACTGCGGTCCTCGTTACGTCGGGATTCCGCCACCCTTTCTACCCCGGGCGCCGCCTCCTCCTCGGCCACCAAAGCCGCCGCCTCGGGCGCCGCCCCCCCCACCGGCACCTCTGGCGCCACCGGCGCCGCCAATGCAGCCGCGGCTGGACCAGGGCGAGTGCGCCATCATCTACGTCAAGCACGACGACCCCGATGACTTTGCGATCGTGCTCTTCGATCACCTGTTCCCTGGCGACACGATCTTCGTGACCGACAACTCGTATCTGACTGGCTGCTCCGACACGTGCTTCTATTCCTCCGATGGCTTGTGCCAGGACGAGTTTTCCAGCTGCACATACGGTACCGATTGCTCGGACTGCGGCCCTCGCCCCCCGGCGTTCAGCGCTGGCGAGACCCACCTGACGTACACGGCCCCCACGTTCAAGCCAGCCGGCAGCGTCCTCACTTTCGCCGAGTTCACGGGCCCTTCACTTTCCCTGTCTTCCTTTGATGACCTCATCGTCTACCGTGGCACGCAGGCCAACCCACAAATGCTGTGCGGCTTCTGCAACCGCGCTTCGCCCGCGACTGATGTTGGCAACGACTGTGGGTTCTCGAACATCCCGGGCTATGCCACCCAGCCCCGTGCCGTCTGGAATCTGTTCCACAACTTCACCAACCCCGTGAACGAGCCGGGCTATTTCGATCAGTGGCTTTACGACACGCGCCCCGCCGTGCTCACCAGCACTGGTGGCCTTGGAGCCGCCGCCCCCACGCAAGGCTCCCGTGCGTCGCTGCTGGCGGCCATGGGGCAGCGCAGCAACTGGTTTGCGAGCAACACGCTCTGGATCCCCATGAACGAGGTCGTCCCGGTGGCTGGATACCGCATCACCAACCTCCCCCCGTCGCGGCCGCCCCCGAGCCCGAGGACCCCCCAGCCCAAGATGCCGCCTTCGCCGCCCGCCCCCCCTAGGCCGCCCCCGAGACCACCGGCGGCGCCGCCGCCGCCGCCGCTGATGCCGGGCGACTGCCTCTTCATTGCCATGAAGACGGACAATCCGGACAACTTCGGCCTGCTCCTCTTCAGAACGCTCGGCTACTCGGAGACGCTCTACGTGACCGACGACAACTGGCTCTCGCCCACCGGCCCGTTTGCGCGCAACCCTCTCGAGCCCCACCTCACCTTCCGGTCCACGACGAACGGCGACGGCAGGGACGTGCCTCCGGGCACGGTGCTCCAGGCGAGGAACTTCACCGGCGGCATCCTCCAGGCCAGCGACCTCGGCGACCAGCTGTTCGCGTACGTGGGCAACACCTCCAATCCCACGTTCTTGTGCGCCATCGACAACACCGCCGAACAGTGGTTTGCTCCACTGCCCAATGCTTGCACCGAGACGTGCATCTGGGCGTCCGACGGCGACTGCGACGATGGCGGCCCCGGCTCCGAGTATGTCGGCTCGTGCTTCCTCGGCACCGACTGCACTGACTGCGGCCCTCGTAATCTGTCGGCACTTCCGGCGGATCGCTCGTACCTCCCCAACACCCTCGTGGACGGCTACAGTGAGGTGAGCTATGGGCACTACGACAACCTCGCGTACCGGGGCGGCTACGCCCCAGCCGGTCAGCTCGACTTCAACGTCACCCGCGCCGGCACCGTCCCGCAACTGCGGCGGGCGATCACCCGGGTTGGCAACTGGATCACCAGCAACGTGGTCGGCAACATGGCGAGCTTCGTCATTCCCTCGTTCGAGATTTACCCCGACCCGCCCTCTGCGCCGCCCCTGCCGCCCTCGCCGCCCTCGCCGCCCTCGCCGCCGCCCTCACCCACCCCGTTGCCGCTTGCGCCTCCGTCGCCTCGGCGGCCTCCGTCGCCACCGAAGCCTCCGGCGAGGCCGCCTTACCCCCCCAATGTGGTGCTCTGCGGCGAGACGTGCTTCTACGCCTCGGATGGCGCTTGCGACGACGGCGGCCCCGCCTCCAAGTATCTTCCTGGGGTTATTTGCTCGTACGGCTCCGACTGCGCCGACTGCGGTCCGCGCCTCGCGAGGCCGCCCCCGCCTCCCCCGTTGCCGCCTGCTCCCCCTCAGCCGCCCCTTCTTCCTGGGTACGTTTGCCTCAATAGTTGCATCGGAATGCCCACGTTTGCCTCGGATGGCAGATGCGACGATGGCGGCCCCGGCGCCGAGTACCCGGACTGCCAGTACGGCACCGACTGCTCGGACTGCGGTCTTCGGTACGTTGGGCTTCCCCCCCTTTCGCCGCCGCTGTCGCCGCCGCCGCCGTCGCCGCCTCCGTCGCCGCGGTCGCCGCCGCCGCCGCCCTCGCCGCCGCCGCCCTCGCCCTCCCCCTCGCCGTCGCCGCCGTCGCCGCCGCCGCCACCGTCTCCCAGCCTTCTGGCGCTCGGAGGCTTCCACACGTGCGCGTACCTGACGAACAACACGCTCCTCAAGTGCTGGGGCTGGAACATCCACGGCCAGCTCGGCGATAATACGACGACCCAACGCGCCACCCCGACCACGATCGACGTCGGCGGCGCCGTCGGGCTGCTGGCGCTCGGAGGCTACCACACGTGCGCGTACGTGACGAACAGCACGCTCCTCAAGTGCTGGGGCGCCAACTACTACGGCCAGCTCGGCGACGGCACGACGACCAATCGCGCCACTCCGACCACGATCGACGTCGGCGGCGCCGTTGGGCTGCTGGCGCTCGGATTCACCCACACGTGCGCGTACCTGACGAACAGCACGCTCCTCAAGTGCTGGGGCTACAACTACTACGGCCAGCTCGGCGACGGCACGACAACCCAACGCGCCACCCCGACCACGATCAACGTCGGCGGCGCCGTCGGGCTGCTGGCGCTCGGAGGCTCCCACACGTGCGCGTACCTGACGAACAGCACGCTCCTCAAGTGCTGGGGCTACAACGGCAACGGCCAGCTCGGTGATAATACGACGGCCAATCGCGCCACCCCGACCACGATCGACGTCGGCGGCGCCGTCGGGCTGCTGGCGCTCGGAGACTCCCACACGTGCGCGTACGTGACGAACAGCACGCTCCTCAAGTGCTGGGGCTACAACTACTACGGCCAGCTCGGCGACGGTACGACGACCCAACGCGCCACCCCGACCACGATCGACGTCGTCGGCGCCGTCGGGCTGCTGGCGCTCGGGAACTCCCACACGTGCGCGTACGTGACGAACAGCACGCTCCTCAAGTGCTGGGGCGCCAACTACCATGGCCAGCTAGGCGACGGCACGACGATCAATCGCGCCACCCCGACCACGATCGACGTCGTCGGCGCCGTCGGGCTGCTGGCGCTCGGAGGCTCCCACACGTGCGCGTACCTGACGAGCAGGACGCGCCTCAAGTGCTGGGGCTACAACTGGTACGGCCAGCTCGGCGATAACACGACGACCAATCGCGTCAGCCCCTTCTTTTCACCGCCAATGGCTGCTCTGTGCGGCACCCTCTCGGAAGACACGTTTCTCTTCGTTGGTCGAGTTTACGTTCTCACGTGTCATGTGTTCGTGCCCTCGGGCATCGTGCTGCGTATCGCGCAGGGCGTGACGATTTACGCCTCGCCGGTAGCTGCCGGCGGCGGCGGTGCGCCCGCCCTGATCATCGAGAACGGCGGCTCTCTGCTCGCCGAGGGCTCTGCGACCGCGCCGATCACCTTCACTGCCATCAATCCCACCGAGTCGTCGTCGTCATCGGTGTCGATCGACTCAACCGGGCTCGAGACGCGCGGCAAGTGGGGCGGGCTCATCCTGCTCGGCAGCGCGCCGACCAACGTGGCGACCACCACGATCATCGAGGGCATCACCGCGAGAACGTACGGCGGCAGCAATCCGACCGACTCGTCGGGCTCCCTGCAGTACGTGCGCGTGTGGCACGGTGGCTCAGTCGTGGGCGCGAACAACGAGATCAACGGTATCACCTTCGGCGGCGTCGGCTCCGGCACCGTCGTCGACCACTGCGAGGTGGCCTTCAACCTCGACGACGGCTTCGAGTTCTTCGGCGGCACCGTGAACGTCAAGTACCTGTCGGTGCTCTTCATGGGCGACGACGGCTTCGACACGGACGAGGGCTACCAGGGCAAGGGCCAGTTCCTGTTCGTCATCGAGGGCCTGAGTGGCGACCACTCGATGGAGATCGACTCGGGCGTCGGCTCGTATCAGGACGCGACCCCGCGCTCGCACCCGGCTTTCTACTCGTTCACCTTGATCGGCGGAGGCACCGGCACTGGCGCGCGCACGGGCGAGCTGATTCACATCAACGACGGCACGGGTGGCAAGTTCGGCAACGGCATCCTTGCGCACCCCCACTTGAACGGCCTCCTCTTCGAGGACTGCGGCTCGACGCTGAGCTACACGCAGACGCTGCCGGCGGCCTCGGTCAGCACTTCGGACCCCGGATACCTTTACTTCTCGGCCAACAACATCATCGACACGGCGACGACTGCGTCGCAGTTCGCTCTGCACACTGGCACCACCACCGCGTGCACGCCCGCGGACACGTGGACGGCGGTCATTGGGGACCCCGGCTTCGCTGCCGTCGCCACCACTGATCTTGCGGGGGGCTCCGCCACCTTCAACCCTCTGCCGTCTATTACCGGCTTGGCGTGCACAGGCACCAAGGACGCACCACCCAACAGCGACCCCTTCTTCTCTTCGGTGAGCTGCAAGGGCGCGTTCGGGTCCTCGACGGACAACTGGCTCGCTGGCTACTCGTGGCTCGCGTGCAGCGGCAAGATGGTTGGATCCACGTGCACTTCTAGCGCTGCGAGAGCGGCCCTGGCGCCGCCGTTCACGACGCTGCTTCCGAATGTCGCCTTCCTGCCGAGCAGCTATTCTTACAACACGGCCCTCGGCGCGAACATCTCGTACATTCTTGCCTCCCAGGTCTTCGTGCAATCGGGTGTCACGCTCACGATCCCTGCTGGCACCACCATCTTTGCGCTGCCTGCGCCCTACGGCGTCGCCGCTCCAGCGATCGTGGTCGTGAAGGGCGGCGCGCTCGTGGCGGCGGGCACGACGAGCAGCCCAATCACTCTGACGACCATTCTCTCTGAGTCTGCCGTGGCAGACAGCTCCAGCGATGCCTTGGCAGCGTGGCTGGGCGAGCGCGGCAAGTGGGGCGGCCTCATCCTGCTCGGCAACGCGCCGACCAACGTGGCGACCACCACGACGATCGAGGGCATCACCGGCTACACGTACGGCGGCACCGCGCCCACCGAGTCGTCGGGCACCCTGCAGTACGTGCGGGTGTGGCACGGCGGCGCGGTCGTCGGCGCGAACAACGAGATCAACGGCATCACCTTTGGCGGCGTCGGCTCCGGCACCATCGTCGACCACTGCGAGGTGGCGTACAATGCGGACGACGGCTTCGAGTTCTTCGGCGGCACCGTGAACGTCAAGTACCTGTCGGTGCTCTTCACGGGCGACGACGCCTTCGACACGGACGATGGCTACATCGGCAAGGGCCAGTTCCTGTTCGCGATGATGGGCATCCGGGGTAACAGCGGCTGTGAGATGGACTCGAGGTACGCGAGCACGCCGCGCTCGCACCCGGCCTTTTACGGGATGACCCTCGTGGGCGCGGGCGCCCTCTCGGCGCGCGTGAACAACCCGATGATGCGCCTGAGAGAGGGCACGGGCGGCAAGTTTGGCAACCTGATCCTCGCCAACGTCGCGACGCACCCTGGCATCCGCATCGACACCTGCATCGCCACCGGGGGCACCGATACACCGCCCTCCATTGTGTCGGTGCTGCCGGCGTCGTCGGTGTCGCTGGACACGTACCTGTTCTTCTCGTCGAACAACATCATCGAGGGCCCCACCGCCGGCTTCCAAATTGTGTCGCCATGCAATGGCACGGCGCCGACCTTCGTCAACGCCGATCCGCTCATCGCAGGAGGCACGTTCACTGAGACCAGCATGGTTCCGATCGACCCGCGCCCCGCGTGCGGCTCGGCCGCGTACTCGAACGTCGACCCGGTGCCGAACGGCGACGCCTTCTTCAGCGCGACCACGTACAAGGGCGCGTTCGGCAGCGTCAACTGGCTCGATGGCTGGTCGCTCTTCAACCTGCCCAGCCGTCCGGGCTTCGCGGGTGGTGCCCTTGACTGCTCGGCTGCTGCCTTGAGCTCCGACCCTGTCGCCGTCTGCGGTTCGTTCACGGTTGACCAGGTGTTTTCGGTCGGACCCACGTACATGCTCACGTGCCAGACCTTCGTGAACGCCGGCGTCACAATCCGGATCCAGGCGGGTATCGTCATGTACGCGACGCCGGTGGGGCTCAATGGTGTCGCGCCAGCCCTCGTCGTCGCGCGCGGCGGCAAGATCATTGCCGATGGCACTGCGACAGCGACTATCACCTTCACTGCCCTCAACCCGGAGCGCTCGTCCAGCGGTTCTGTGACGACGGACTCGTCGCTAGCGTCCATCTTGCAAGAGACGCGCGGGCAGTGGGGTGGCATCATCATCCTCGGCAACGCACCCACGTCGGCGGCGTCGCCGTTGGCGATCGAGGGCATCACCGGCTACACGTACGGTGGCATCAAGCCGACCGAATCGTCGGGCATCCTGCGGTACGTGCGCGTGTGGCACGGCGGCGCGGTCGTGGGCGCGAACAACGAGATCAACGGAATCACCTTCGGCGGCGTCGGCTCCGGCACCATCGTCGACCACTGCGAGGTGGCCTTCAACCTCGACGACGGCTTCGAGTTCTTCGGCGGCACCGTGAACGTCAAGTACCTGTCGGTGCTCTTCGCGGGCGACGACGCATTCGACACGGACGAGGGCTACCAGGGCAAGGGCCAGTTCCTGTTCGCCATGGTAGGCGCTCAGGGTAACCACGGCGCGGAGATGGACTCGATGATGAATAACAATCGTAACTCGATGCCGCGCTCGCACCCGGCCTTCTACTCGATGACCATTATTGGCAAGGGCCCGGGCTCTGCTGCCCTGATGCGCCTGCGCGAGGGCGCGGGCGGCAAGTATGGCAACGTTGTGCTCCTCAATCCCTCAAACTCGGCGACGGGGGTGGGCGTGCAGAACAATGACTGCGGCTCCGAGACGCGCACGCCGTCGCTGCCTGCCGCGTCGGTGTCGATGAACACGTACCTGTACTTCTCGCCGAACAACATGATCTTCCCCGCGCCCGTTACGACGTTCAGCTACAGTAATGGCTGCACTGATCCAGGGTTCACCATGCAAACGACCAATCCTGGCTTTGCCAATGTGCCCTCCACAATGTTTGACTACAGCAACATGGACAGCACATTCAATCCACTGCCTCTCGCCGTCGGTACCATGTGCACGTCAGCGCGGGATTCGGCGCCAAACGGCGACGCCTTCTACACGAGCGTGAGCTGCAAGGGCGCGTTCGGCTCGTCGACCGACAACTGGTTTGCCACCTACACGTGGCTCGGGTGCGCCAACAAGCTCGTCGGTGGTACGTGCACCGCTGGCAGTGCGAACGCGGCCACCTTCGCAAACATCGGCGACCAGGTTGAAGCGATTGGCGGCGTCCTTTCTGCCAGCAGGGGCCTGATCCGGGAAACGACGTATCTGCTCGTGTCCCAGCTCTTCGTGCCAACCGGCAAGAGGTTGATCATTGATGCTGGTACGAGCATCTACGCCCTCCCCACCACGCGCACTGCGGCCCAGTCGGCTCCGTCGATCATCGTACTCAAAGGCGGCACTATCCTTGCCACGGGCACATCGATGTACCCGATCACAATGACGTCGATCCTGGCGGAATCGACTCTGCGGAGCGAGACACTCGGCTTGACGGACAACGCGGTGTCCGGCGAGGGTATGATCGTGCTGAGCGAGCGCGGCAAGTGGGGCGGCCTCATCCTGCTCGGCGACGCGCCGACCAACGTGGCGACCACCACGACGATCGAGGGCATCACCGGCTACACGTACGGCGGCACCGCGCCCACCGAGTCGTCGGGCACCCTGCAGTACGTGCGCGTGTGGCACGGCGGCGCGGTCGTCGGCGCGAACAACGAGATCAACGGCATCACCTTTGGCGGCGTCGGCTCCGGCACCGTCGTCGACCACTGCGAGGTGGCGTACAACGCAGACGACGGCTTCGAGTTCTTCGGCGGCACGGTGAACGTCAAGTACCTATCGGCGCTCTTCACGGGCGACGACGGCTTCGACACGGACGAGGGCTACCAGGGCAAGGGCCAGTTCCTGTTCGCGATGATGGGCACCCGGGGTAATCACGGCTGTGAGATGGACTCGAGAGATACCACGTTGCCGCGCTCGCACCCGGCCATTTACGGCATGACCATCATTCACGGCGGCGCGCTGAACCTCCGCACGGGCAACGCGGGCATGCGCCTTCGCCGTGGCACGGGTGGCAAGTTCGGCAACTTGGTCATCGCCAACCTCGGAGGTGTTAATGCCGTAGGTATCCAGGTCGACTCCTGCAGCAACGAGGTCCGTACGCAGGACTATGCTCTCGTCAACCCGACCACTGCGGGTGACGTGACGAACACGCACCTGTTCATCTCGTCGAACGCCATCATGGAGGGAACGGCCACCAGGTTCAACTGGGTCTCGCCTTGCACCGCGCCCGCCACGGCGTGGACGTCGGTTACAGCCACGAGCGCGGCATTAGGCCTCTTTGGGGGCTTCTACGAATCCTCGAACAACACACTGGAGCTCCGCCCGTCGTGCACCTCGCCCGCATACAGCGCCATCGACGACGTGCCTGGCGGTTCCTTCTACTACCCCGTGGGCTTCAAGGGCGCCTTCGGCAACAACAACTGGCTCCGTGGCTGGTCGTACCTGGCTCGTCGCTTCACAACGGCCGCAAACCCTGGCGGCGCGGCCTCGCCGTGCACTGGCGGCGCCACCTCGCTCGTCTCGCCGCCGCCCTCGCCGCCGCGGCCGCCGCGGCCGCCATCGCCTCCGCCTCCACCACAATCTCCTTCGCAATCACCCTCACCCACTACGTCGCAACCGCCGCGGCCATCCCCTTCACCATCGCCGCCGCCAGCTCCATACCACCCACCCGAGCCGCACCCGCCTCCACCGCCGCCACCTTCACCTACACCTCCAGAACCGTCTCCACCGCCATCGCCGACACCACCATCGCCGCCGCCGCCGCCATCGCCGCCGCCGCACCAT
>JWZX01002242.1:0-36726 GCA_001275005.1 Chrysochromulina tobinii | reverse complement strand
CATGTTCGCGCAGGTGGGATGGCCGCGTCGGCAGCCGAGAGCTCAGCCAGTACTGGCCAATGGCGCCGGAGTCCGCGGACTCCGGCGCCAGTGTGGGATTCTACCGGCACCGAATTGTCGCCGA
Source organism: Chrysochromulina tobinii (assembly GCA_001275005.1). NCBI lineage: Eukaryota > Haptophyta > Prymnesiales > Chrysochromulinaceae > Chrysochromulina > Chrysochromulina tobinii. Next base: position 36,602 of record JWZX01002242.1, on the reverse strand, counting down.
ATTGTCGCCTCCCCCGAAAAGAATCGACATCTGTGGCTTCGAGTGAGCAAGCAACCAGTGCTCGCGCTACCTGGGGAACCTGGGGCGCTCCGTCCTCTTGGCGCCTGGCGAGTCGGGTGGTTTGATCACCGAGGGCTCCGATTATGCTGTGGCGCTCTCTGGTACCGCGGATCACGAGCGGTCGCTACCTTCGCCCGATATGCTCCGCGGCGCCAGTTCGTAAGCCCGTGAAGACGATGGTGGTCGGAGAGCAGACTGTGCCGCTTGTGCACAGCCGGCCATCCGACCTCGCCGAGCTGAACCTTACACTGGACGAGCTGCGCACGCGACATCCTGACGCGATCATTGGCCGATACCTGGACCGCGTGCCGCGCATTGCCTCGGATGCACTCATCTGTGCAGGCGCCGTTGTCGTCGGGGACGTGCGCATCGGGCAGGGCGCATCCGTGTGGTACGGTGCCGTGCTGCGCGGCGACCTGAACTACATTGAGGTGGGGTCGTACAGCAACATCCAGGACGGAAGCGTGATCCATTTGGGCGACAACGACCCCACCGTCATCGGCGAGTACGTCGTTGTCGGCCACCGCGCGGTGCTGCATGGCTGCACGCTCGAGGACCATGTGCTGATCGGCATGCAGGCCACCATCCTAGATGGCGCCGTCGTTGGCAGGGGCTCGATCATTGGGGCCGGCGCGATCGTGCCGTCGGGCTCGGTGATCCCGCCGCTCTCGCTGGTGCTCGGCATGCCTGGAAAGGTCGTCAAGACCCTCTCGCCCGAGAAGGAGGCGGTACACCGCAAGCTTGCCGAGAAGTACGCACGGCTCGCCGCCAACTATCGCAACGCATAAGCCCAGAAGTCGTCGTACTGAGCGTTTGTGCGGACCCCTGGGTCGCGGTCTCCCGTTGAGCGTGTCTGAGTGGTGCCGTTACATGTGACTCGAGGACGAGCCCGGTACTTTTATTCCGTGGTGCGGGTCTCTGCGATCGCACACCGGACGCAGCGTCCGGCGAGCGTTCCACCCGCCCCGGCCGGCCGCCCGCGCGCGTCGCGTGCACCGCACCCGACCGCGACCCCGCCCGGCCGCGGGTCGCGGGCCGGTCCGGTCGGGGCCGTTTCGTGGCGAATTTCCGAATTCCAATTCGGAGCGGATGGAGCGGAGGTGACGTTCCGGTTCGACCGGAATGGAGACAACAAGCACGTCGCGTCAAAAAGCCAAGCCGGGACTTGACGCGTTCTCTGACTAATCTATCTTCAAACCTAAAGCCGCAAGGTCGCGTCGTCAGTCTACGCACTACGCGAGCCGCGGAGGGAGCGCTCATTTTCCCCTCTTCTTCTTCTTCTTCTTCTTCTTCAACTTCTTCTTTGGCATGTCCGCTTCTTTTTCATCGTCATCGTCATCGTCATCGTCTTCGTCTCCTTCTTCTTCGGCAGCGGGCGTGGCGGTCTTCGCCGCCTTGGCCGCAGCGGCTGGTGGTGGCATCCCTGCGGCCGCGGTTGTGGCTGCAGTTGCGGCGTCGGCGCCGGCCGTCGCGGCCGTCGCGGCCGGCGCCGGCGCCGGCGCCTTCTCCTTGGCTGTCCTTCTCCGCTTTCGCCTTGGCCTCTGCCGCCTTCCTGGCCTTGGCTTGCGCCTCGACCGCCTCGGCCGCCTCGGCAAGGGCAAGCGCTTTCGCTGCTACTGCTGCTGCATCAGGCACCTTGAAGCTGCTACTGCTGAAGTCACGTTTCGCGACGTTGGTGCGCTGGAGCTTCTTTTTGTGTCTCAGCGCGATCAGTCGCTCGTTCTCTAGCGCAGCCTTATCAACCTCTGCTTTGCGCTCTCGCCCCGCGTCCAGCAGCGTCTGACTCACCCCGACTGCGCGCGCATCCGCCATGCAAGCCTCCAAAAAGTCCACATCGGAGCCATTCTGCGCGGCGAGGAGGCGCGCCATGGCAACGGGCCGAAGCAGCGAGAGCAGACCCTTGTGTGCCGCGAGCGGCTGCTCCACCCCGTGCTTACGCAGCACCTCGAGTATATGCACCGCTGAGCTCTGCTCGCAGTCGTCGCCATAGAGCAGAAACGTGAGGCACTGCGTGGCAGCCGCGCTGCCGTCGAAAGCCGGGAACAGGTGGAGCAGCGGAAGGAGCGCGGCTGCGGCGCCCGACTGACGGATCGCCACTCGGCACGCGGGCGATGCGCTTGCTATCCTTGCCAGCAGCGTCGTCAGCTCGCACACCACCGACGCCTCCGGGCCTGTGGGGTCCACGGAGGTGGAGCCTCGTTGAGCGGCCATTTTAGAAACGCCGACCGAGAGCCTCTCCACAAGCGCAGGCAGTGCCTTCACTGATGCCTGTTTCCAGCCGTCCATGCTCGACGAGCGGGCAGTGCCAACCAAGGCAAGCCGGGACACCGCAGCGGTACCCTCATCCTCAAGTGCTTGCCGCACTTGCTCCGCCTCGTGATCCTTCATGGCCTGGCTGTTTTGCTCAGCTTCACGTAATTGCTCCTCCTCTTTTGAAAGCCTCTTTCGTTTATCCTCCTCTTTCTTGGACATCCACTCCTCTTTCTTGGATACCATCTACGCGATCGTTGAGCGCGTGTGCAATCCGCGCACACGCGCCCAGCAAGTCACCCAGCCTTGTTTCTTGTCACGATATCGTTCCGTCCCACCGTTTCACGCGTGAAGCGAAAGCGTATGGGAAAAGGAATTCGTCAAAACTTGTGAATGTGGGTGGGAAGGGGGTGCGGCGGAAGGCAGTTCGGGCGGACGTCGGTCCCCCTCTCGCCCGCTCTCGCCGTGCCGGTAATGCCGGCGACCGGCGCGCGCGGCGCGCGCACGCGCAGCGCCTCGCTGAGCGTAGAGGACAGAGAGCGATGTTGAGCTGACAAAGCGGTGTTCACTGTGTGTGCGTTCAAATTCACACTGTCCTCTCCGAAAATTTTTATGGTGGAAGGAACGACGTTTCAAAACTTTCAAAGTCGGCGGTCAATCGTCGGTGCGGGGGTCGCCGCGGGCCTCTATACCTACGGTTGCGTCGTTCGACCACATCGCATGCCCTGGTCGTATCGCGGTCCCTCTGCATCTTCCGCGAGCCTGCCGGAGCGCGCAAAGACCCCCGAGAAATGGGTGCGCCCACTACCAGCAGGAAGGCCGGCACCGACGGGGATCGCAACCCCGAAGAATCCAAACTTCAAGAGCATCGGGCCGAGCGCGTATGATGACGATGATGACCCGCCTGGGCGCCCCTGGTCGCCATTCGATCATCGCAGCGATTGCTGGCAGTCGGCGTCGCTGCTCGTGGTTGCAAGAGCGCATCACGAAACGATGGGCCGGCTGGATGCCTCATTCCACATGTCTTCGACGAGCGATCTCATGCGCAGTCGCCGCGGGCGAATCTCCACCTTATCGATGCCGACACTCCTTTACAAGGCGCACGTGTGGCCGCCGCACAACTCGCTCTCGCCACGGGGGCTGCAACGGCAGGTGTCACGCGAGCGCTTGTACCCACCGCCATTCCCGATGACGCGCATCCGCTCGCCCTTGCGCGACCCCTCGCGGACTACCGTGTTCGGCGCACCCGCCGACAGACCCACTGTTCATCCCCCGCGTCGCGTCATGCGCGACTACGTCTCGCCACGGCCCGCAAACACCAGCTTCGGGGTGGGCTCGACGTCGATGGGCGTGGGCCGGCATGGCTATTGGCTGCAGCCGTGATGGGCTAATGGCTATTGGCTCATGGCTACTGGCTACTGGCTATTAGCTAATGGCTGTTGGCTATTGGCTAATGGCTAATGGCTATTGGCTCATGGCTACTGGCTACTGGCTATCAGCTAATGGCTGTTGGCTATTGGCTAATGGCTATTGGCTAATGGCTCATGGCTACTGGCTACTGGCTATTGGCTAATGGCTGTTGGCTATTGGCTAATGGCTATTGGCTATTGGCTCATGGCTACTGGCTACTGTCTATTGGCTAATGGCTGTTGGCTATTGGCTAATGGCTAATGGCTAATGGCTATTGGCTGCAGCCGTGAGCGGCGTGGCGACCTACGAGGGCAGGGGCGTCGGCACGGCGCGTGTTGCGTGTGCCGACGTCTACTGTGTCAGACCCTGTGAAGGTGATCGTCACGGTCGGAACGCGGTTTTTCAGGAAGCTGGAGGCGAAACCGGTCTACCGGTGCAACGTTTGTGTTTGCGGTTTCCAGAGCACGTTGTGGTGGGGGTGTCCTTCAGAAGATCAGAACCGATGTTGAGCCACGTTCCACCGAGTTGTGACCGCCCATTCGATCGGAAAAAGAGGGATCCTGGGTAGCGAGTTTCAAAATCGAAGCAAGTGCTCGAGACGACGGGGCGACTAAAGAAAACGCGAGCACCCTGCCTATCGCGTTGGTGGCGTCTTCGGAGGACCACGAATGGAGGATTTGGAGGCGCACTCCTTCGAGAAAGGCGATTCGAATCGGTGCCGCAACGCCTACGAGCGCATCCTCCATGCCAAGCTCGGCAGCAACATCCTTAATCCGCATAAGAAGAACAAGGTGTGCGCCGCGGCAGTCGACAGAAAAGCTCTCAGGCCGCGCAGCATGGCAAGCAAGCACCAGGTCCAGCTCTCGCGCGCGGCTCACACCGTTTCGTGTGCCCCTGCCACGTTTCGCAGCATATTTCCGTCGGCCGGTGCCGCCACCTCGCCATCCTGCACGGCGTCGCCCTGCCGCCGTACGAGCTGCTCAGCCGCGTCGGCTTCAGCGAGACAAAGGTGGACACTGCCGCGTGGGAGGTGCCGACCGACTGCAAGCGCTTTGCCAAGAAGGTGGCGGAGGAGGGCTTCTGCTTTGGCAACCGATGCGAAACATGCGTGCGTCTCTTCGACGAGAAGCGTGCGTCTCTTCTCCAGCCGCCGGCCGCTGCGCGCGCTCTCTCGACCCGCGGTGCCGTCGGCCGTTGCGGCCGTACCGACTCGTACGGGTCCGCTGACGCGATCGACGACGCGACGACGGGCTCACTCACCGACTCACCCGCGCACTCGAGCTCGGCGGCCTCGATGGACGAGCGCTGCCCTGCGCCGCTCGACGACGATCGCACCGGCGCCTTCCATAGCTTTGGTGGCTTCGATGGCTTCGGCGGCCTGGTTACCGGCGGCGGCGGTGGCGGCGGTGGCGGCGGCGGCGGCGGCTGGCTGCTGCCGCCACAGGTGCATCCCGAGCGCCATGCGTCGCGCCAGCCCTCAAGCGCGTCGTCAAGCGACGGCAGCCTCAGCTCAAGCGGCGGGTACGGCGGCGGGAGCGGCGGGTACGGCGGCGGGAGCACCCCCGCCGTACCCGCCACGGATTGCGTGCTGACTCCCTTCGGCGGCGGCTGGAGCGGCGGCGGCGGCGGCGGCGGCTCGTATGCGGGCATGTGCGGTGGCTGGTGGTCATCGGAAGCGGAGAGTGTCGCTGATGAGGGCACTGTGGACGCGACTGACGCGTCTCGTGGCTCCGAGGGGGCCGATGCGGCGGAGGTGCTTCTGCTTGAGAGCACTCGCCTCGTGCATCGCGTCCTCTCGGCTGAGGGGCTCCTTTCCCCACAGGGGCTCCTTTCCCCACAGGGGTTCCTTACCCCACAGGGCCTCCTGGGATATCCACTCACCCCCCTACGCGCCACCCCCCACGGCATCCATGGCGCCGATCGCCCCAACGAGCGCATGAGAGCGGCATCGGCGACGCGCGAGGTGGACCTGCGACGGCTGCACGAGCTGCTCGCGTACGATGAGCTGGGCCTCGGGGGGGGCGATGGCGGCGTCGGCGTCGTTGTCGTCGTCGGTGGCGGCGGCGGCGGCGGCGGCGGCGGCGGCGGCGGCGACGGCGGTAGGGGCAGTGGCGAGGACCTCGGGCACGGCGGACCGGGCGATGGGGCGAACTGGGCGTCGTCCCGGGCGGACTGGGCGTCGCAATCATCCAAGACCGAGGGGGCGGGAGCGGCTGGGCGCGCCGTCCCGGGCACCGCTCGTATGTGGAAGACCGAGGAGGCGGGAGCGGCTGAGCCGGGGCGGCGGGATGGCGATCTTCCACATTCCACGATGGGCGAAGGCGACCCGATGGCGGACTGGACGATCGCGGAGCTCGAGGAGGCAGCCGCCGATGTCGTGGATGTCGAGGCGATGGCAGCCCCCGAGATGCTCGGGCAGGTTCGTACGCTCGTGCGACAGCTGAGCGACCAGCTCAGCGGCGGCGACGAGGACGAGGACGATCTGAGTGGCATCCTCGAGAGCATCGAGGGTCCGCCCGGGGTCCTCGGCCGATCCTCATCGGCATCCTCGACGTCCTCGGCGGAGGCAGGCGATGTCATCGGGCCGTTGCCTAGCGGTGGCTCCGTCCCTCGCTCACGCAAGCGCGCCAGGCACGATCGCATGCTCGCCGAGCTCGCAACAGTCGACCGGATGCTCGAGCGAGTCCAGGCCCTCGTCGCTGCGACAGCCGAGCCGCCCGCCCAGCTGCAGCGAGTCCATCGCTCGGCGCCCGATGCGGCGCGGGCGGAGGCCGAGCGCCGAAAGTACGACGAGCGCCGGCGCTGCTTGCGGATCGTCGCGAAGCGGTGCGAGCGCGTGCTCGCACATTTGCAGCAGACGTGCGGCGCCACCGCACGCGACCCCGCCGAGATCGCCGAGATCGTCGCGGCTTCAGCACCGCTCCCTGCCACTGCCGCCGAGGAAGCGCCCGCAGGCACCCTCGCCGCCACCACCACCACCACCACCTCCACCACCTCCTCGTCTGCCCTCGCTGAGGCCGCGGGTCGCGTGTGCGCTTGGGTCTTCGGGCTGTGGAACGCGCCCGCCCAGAATTGCGAGCGCCATCGCGAGCGTTCGATGCTCTGCGCGCCCGGCACGGCGCCCGGCATGCCGACGCCCATGCTGCCGGCCGTTGGGCCGATGGGCCATGGCCCTCTGAACGGGCCTGTGAACGTGGGGCACACTGTGAACGTGGCCGTTGGGCCGATGGGCCATGGCCCTCTGAATGTGTGCGTGCTCCCGAATGGGAAGCGGGCGCTCCTCATGTTCTGCAGCCCCGTGTGTGCGCCACTCGACTGCACGCTCGAGGTGCGAGGGCTGCAAACGGCCGGTCTGCTGCGCACCTCGCCACCGCCCATGCGGGGCGGCTCGTTTGAGGACTTGAGGCACGCCCTGTACGCCGTGCAGCCGCACCTGCTTTGGTTCGCGGGCCACGGCGACGCTCGACTGGGCGAGGGCGATGGGCGCCGTACCCTCGGCTTCAGCGCCTCTGATGGCGTGCTTGAGACGTTTGATCCGGTGGCGATCGCTCTCGAGCTCTACGATTGACCGCCTGATTGCGTCTGATTACGTCTGATTGTGGATGATTGCATCCCTCATCAGGTGGCGATCGCTCTCGAGGTGCAGCCGCACCTTCCCTTATTTGGGGGATGCCTCGAGTGCATCGTACTTAATGCATGCTGCACCGGCGGCAAGGACGCGTCCGAGGGGCGGCTGGGCGACCTCCTGCATCAGATGGGAGCCCCCTCGGTCGTCTGCTGGGGCTCTCCGGCGGATAATGTGGCGTGTGCGTACTTTGCGGCCGGGATGGGTGCGGCTCTCATGCAACGATCCACACGCCCTCCGGCCGCCCACGACGGCGCCGGGCACGCGAGCGCCAAGGGCGCGAACGACGACGACGCCGCGTCCTACGCCTCCGCCGACGATGCGCCGCGCTCGATCTATGCGTCCGCCTTCGAGCGCGGCAAGCGCAACGTATGCGCCGTCCCCATGTCCAGCGCCGTGCCGGGCGCGCGCACGCAGCGCTTCATGTTCGTGGACCCGACCGACCCAACGAAGGTCATTCAACCGGCAGATGTGGCTGCCGGTCATGCGGAGCCGCGAGCCCTCTACCGCGTGCGTAGCGGCGTGGGCGCGGGGCGTGTGGCGGCCGGCTTGCCCATCCTACTCGAGAACGCCTCCCTCACCGACGCCGGCGCGCGCCCAGTACGACGCCGAGTCCCCACAGCAGCCGAGGGGACGCCCGGTACGGCGCCGAGGCTGCTGTGGGGAATCGCCCTCGTTGGGATTGCCCTCGGCGGCCTCGCGTTGCTCGCCGCCCTCGGCGTTGGCGGCGGCCCGCTCGCCCCCTTTGGCGCCCGCTCCGGCGCCGCCACCACCCTCAGCCAGCCAGTGCCTCTCGCGGACCGCCCCCCCCTCCCCCTTGTGACCGTTGATAGTCAAGGCCGGCTCAGCCTTCACCCTGGCGCGCTCGCGGCGATCCGCGGCGCGCCCGGCAGCATGTGCGTCGTCGGCGTGGCTGGGCCGGCGGGTGAAGGAACGTCCACCCTCGCCAATGCAATCGTGTCTGTCCTTCGGCCCCTCGCCTCACCTGAGGCACCTGCACCCGCACCATCGGCAGTTGTGAGCGGCACGGCCGGTGGCCGCAGTGCCCATGCCGTTGCCAGCAGTGCCCACGCCGTAGGCTTCGCCATACGGTCTGCCGGAGAGGGCGTCGGCGGCGAGGGCATCTGGATGTGGCTCTCGGATGCCCCCCCCGCCCATCTGAACCGCAGCTGTGGAAGCGTACTCGTGCTCGACACGGCGCCGATCAGCGGTACCTCCCTGCTCCCCGCCAACGCCCGGTACGGCGCCGCCGCCTCGGACGGCGCCCGCCAGCGCATGCTCAGCTTCCTCCTGCTCGCGGCCTCCAAGGTCGCCATCAACGTGCGCCGCCAGCCCCCCCTCGAGCTGCTCGAGAGGTTGGTCGGGGCTGCGCTGGCGGCCAACGCGGTGCGTCCAATGGAGGACGCGGCCGATGAGGTCGAGGCGGCCGCGGCCGCGGCGGCGGGAGGCGGACCTTCGTGCGCGGGCGACGGCGGGCGAACGCTCCCGGCCCTCCCGCCCCCCCCGACGGCCCGCGACTGCGATGAGGGCGAGGCGGTGCACGTGGCGGCGGGCACCGCGTACGGCGGCGCCGCGCCGGACCCCCCGTCGCCGCCGGACGCGTATGATCGCCGCGCAGCCCTGGTGATGGTGCTACGCGACTCTCTCGAGAGTGTTGGCTCGCCAACGGCTGCGGCCGAGGCCGCTGCCACCGCGGCGGCGGCCGCGGCGGGAGCGGCCGAGAGTGCGACGGCGGCGGCGGCGCATGCGGCGGCGTACGCGGCGGAGGCGGCGAGGGCGGCGAGGTCGGCAGCGGTCTGGTCACGATGGCTCCCCGGGAGTGCGGGGCGCGCGCTTCGGGCGGCGGTCCGCTCCACAGACTTGCTCAGCATTCGGCCGCCTACAGAGGCGGACCTTCGGCAGCTCGAAGTGAATGGCATGCCACGTCAGCGCATGCCGCCCCCCTCGCCGCCGCCCGCCGCGCCGGCCCAACACGGCGCCCCGCCTGCGTTAGATACAGCGGAGGCGGCGGAGGAGAGGGCGTGGCTGGCAGAGGTTGCCATCGAGACAGCCCCCAGCACAGCCCCTAGCCCGGCGCCGTCGCCGCCGCCACTGCAGCAGCAACCTGCCAGCTCGTTCACCGGCGCGCTCGCTCGCAGCGCACTCGACCTCACCTCCGAGCTGCGACCGTTACGCGATCTCGACCTCACCTCCGAGCTGCGACCGTTACGTGAGCTGGACGGCGCGGCTCTGGCCGCTTGGATGGAACACGTGGCCTCGCGTCTCAATGCGCTCGAGGCGGGCACCAAGCTGCAAGGGGTATAAGGGATGCATGCGGGCGTGACAGAGAAAGGGAGCGGCTCTCACAGCCTTCATGTAAGGAGAGACGGAGCGTGTGTGCACACGGCAGCATGGCGGGGGTGGTGGGGGAGAGACTTCAGACACCGACTGCCCTCTCCTGGTGCGCTGCGGCTTGATGGCGCGGGCGACCGCGCGCCTGGAGCGGGGCGCGTTTGGGCGGGAGGGGCCACACACGATTGTCGTGCGTTATGTGATGCAGTCACGTGTGTATACGTAAAAGTGCGTGGGGAAATGTTTCTCTCATTTGGTGTGCAGGTGCAACAGCTCCTTTGAAGCGCACGGCGTCATACAAATGGGCGACCGTACGACGTGCACACTTATCCGTCTCTTGGACCGCGGGGGTTTTAATGTCGAGTTCGGTTGCAGCGCTATCCATTCCCGCCCAACAAGACGCCATCCAGCAGCTCGAGGATGCGATCGAGCACAATCTCGTTCTCGCAGCGGCACGAGTGGCGCGCGTACGGCGGTCCAATCTGCAAGCAGTCGAGAACCACAAACGTGCCGTCCAAATGCTCCTCAAAGGGTGCTCGCTCTGCACGCAACGCCGCTCGCACGGCGGCACGGCGCTGCTCCGAGTCAGTGGTCCTTTGCGTCGACGGGAGCGATGCGTCGGCGGGAGCGATGCGATCCAGGTGCGCCTCGCTGGCGGCGCCGGCCGCGTCAGGTGATTGCGCTATCGAGACGATTGATGGGCCAAAGAGCACAAGCGGCGCAACTCGAGACCCAGCTGCCTGATCATCAGCCTCGGCCTTAGCGGGCCTCAGCAGCACCACGTGGCCGCTCTCTGGATCGACTGCGTACAGCACACCGGCATGCCGGCTGCCGTCAATCAATTTCACCACGGCCCATGCGCCACGACGACACGAGGCGCAGCGCACGTTCGGGGTGCGCAAGTTCGGGGTCGATTGCGCCATCAGCGGACCGTGTGAACGTTAACACGTCAGATGCGACACCGGGCTACGTGTGTGAATTCTCGCAACAGGCTCCTACCAGAAGCCTTTGGATTGAATGTTTCCCAAAAATCATTTACAAAAAGCAAATACATGCACACGCAAAATTCAGTCCTACTTTAGGTCACCTGTGTCAAGGTCCAGCGTCCAGGTCGTCCGTGTGCGCTGCGCTCTCGACTGTCTTACATTGCGCAGCAAGAGAGCGTGCTCGGCTCGAAAGACGTGCGGTAGACTAGCATGTTGGCACTCTTCCTCGGGGTATTCACCCTGCCATCATCAGAAGTGGTTGGGTCTACAAGTGCAGCGCTGCCGCTCGACACCGACCCAGTAGGCCTCTTTAACGTGCCGCAGGGCAAGGCGGCCTTCTGTGCACCGCTGACCAACAATGACGGCATCGTGTACACCACCATCGTTGGGGTCGGCACTCCCCCGACGCACATGTCCGTGGTGCCGGACACTGGCTCGTATGTGCTCGTGGCGGCCTCGACGTACTGCGCAGACGATGCCTGCAAGGCTCACCGTCGCTTTGAGCCGGACGAGCCTTTGGGGGTCTCACCCAAAACCTTTCTGCTCCAATACGGGCAGGGCGGCATCACCGTGAAAGACACGGAGACAAAGGTGAGCTTCTTCGGCACCGAGAAGTCGACGGTTCCCATTCACGAGGGCGAGATCGTGAACGTCGCGCTCATAGTGAACGAGACCCTGTCAGGCTTTGCGAGTGCGCCGTACGACGGCATCATGGGCCTGGGCAAGCGCAAGAAGACCGAGCTGAAGGACACGGCCTTCCTCGAGGACATGAAGGTCGAGGGCTTCACGCTGTGCATGGGCGACCCGAAGCTCACAGGCGATGGCGTCGGCGGCCGGCTCGACATGCACAGCCAGCTCGACGTGGGCAACGCGTACAAGCCCGTCGAGACGATCGGCGAGCACGTGTGGGGAGCCGTGCTGGACCACGTGGGCGTGGCCGGCCAGGTCGGCTCGTCGACGTGCTCCGGCGACGAGCCGTGCGCGACGATCATCGACTCGGGCACGACGCTGCTCGCATTCCCGGAGAGTGTGGTGGACACGCTCTACCGTACGATCGAGGCGGGCTGCACGCAGACGAACTGCTTGCTCTCGCTTCAGGACCAGGAGACATGCGATGGACCCCACTTCGAGGCGATGCCGAACCTCGAGCTGCGCGTGGGCGGGCAGGATCTGGTGCTCCCGCCCTCGGTGTACATGGGCGAGATGAACGTCGACATCCCGACGTCCAAGAAAGCCAAGGTGGGCGAGTACGAGGTTTATTTGCCCGAGTACACCCAAGGGATCCGATGCGTGCCGCTGCTCTCCTCGATCGACGAGACGACCATGCTGGGCCCGATGTCCATTTTAGGGATGCCCTTCCTGCGCCAGTACGCCGTGTACTTTGACCGCAAGACGTGGGCCATGTCAGTGGCGGAGATCAAGAAGGGATCCGGGGTGTGCTCCCGCTGCGGCGCCACCCTGGACGAGCCTGCGGGTCCGCGCAAGCTGCAGCCCACCGACACCGACAGTCTCAGTGCTCTGCTTCCCGAGATGGAGATCACAGGCGCCCCTTGGGAGCGCGCCTTTGCCGTGACGCGCGCCGCGCCGATGAAGGCGAGCATGCTGCGCGGGCCTTCCCTCCACGGAGTGCCCAAGATGACGCTTCCCATCATGCCCAAATCGGCCTTCAAGGTCTCGGATGGTGAGATCTCCGACGCGCCGGGCGTCGCGGGAGCGGACTCGAAGCTCGTGTGGGTGCTGTGAGAGCTGTGTGACAAACCGGGCTGCAACAACCATGAAGAGTGTTGAGGTGGGGGTCAGCGGGGTGCGGGTCGTGGGGCGGGTCCGATGGCATCTTGGGTCTGCCTCAGGAGACTTTTAACATGGAAAATCCGACCCGCGGCACCCGGCTGGCTCGCTCTGGCGCGGCTGGCTCGCTCGGGTGCCCGAATGCGTCGTGTTGAACAGCTTCGACTTTTCCTTGACTTTTCGCTTTTTCCCGCAACATGGCGGCCTCCCTCTCGGCGTACGAGCTCGAGCGCGAGAAGACGATCGCGGCGAACAACGCCGTGCTCAAGAGTCTGGGGCTGGACAAGCCAATCCTCGCTTCCAAGCAGCCGAAGAAAGCGCTGATTCAGAAAAGGCGCCGGGACGACGACCCCGACTACGCTGTGCCCAAGCGGACCACTCGGGTGTCTAATCGCACAGCCGCAAAGGACTCGAATGGCTCGGACGACGACGACGACGAAGACGGCGACGGCGACGGCGAAGACGAAGACGACGAGTATGAAGACATTCCGCGGCCGGTCAAGGCGTCCAGAAAGGGCACCACGCGTGCCTCGCCAGCCGCAGCCACGGTGAAGCTGGACGTGGAGCCATCTGGTCCGGAGGGCTCGTGCATCGTGGTCGAGGCGGCCAAGACGGGCCGGAGCAAGTGCCGCAAATGCCTCGAGATGCTCCCCGCCGGCGCCCCACGCGTCGGCATGGAGACTTGGATGGTCGGGCGGCAGGTGATGACGTGGCAGCATCCCGAGTGCTTCGTGAGTGCACTCAAGATCACGACAGAGGCCACCGGCCGCGGCAAGTGTAAGCAGACGAAGCAGGCGTTTGCCGCGGGCGAGCGGCGGCTCTCGGCAAGCGCCCACATCACCACCAACCACGTGAAGCTCTCTGCGGCAGTGTCGCTCTTACGGCCTGTCTTCAGCGCACTCGGCGAGGATGCCAACGGCCGGCAGGCGGCCTTTGACGGGATCGTGGGGCTCGGGGAGCTCGAGGGGGAAGATCGCGAGGTGCTCGCGCAGGTACTCACCACAGGTGAGCCCGCCGCCGCATGCGCCACCTCCGCGGACGACGCTCAGGACGACGCGCTGGAAGTCGAGCCCACGCCCAACACGGCGCTCGTCCTCGCCGCGGATGTGACGAAGCTGGCGCCGTCCACCGAGGAGATGAGGCAGCAGCCACCCAAGGGCCAGGTGAGCAAGGCCAAAGGCAAGGTTTGCTGGCGCTTTGCGGGCGCCCTCTGCTTCGGAACCCTGTTGGCTGCACAGGAGACCACGGAGCGCTGCTTCGCGCGCACTCACAAGGGCAACACCAAGACGCTCACCAAGGGGAGCGCGTCGTGGTGGATGCTCGATTAATAGTTCTGAGAGCGATAGCCGGGGAAAGTTTACCCGGTCTCGAGAATCTAGAAAGCGGCGCTGCGTACATGTGGCCGCGAAGGGAGGGGCGTTGTGCCGCGGTTAGTTGCGATAGTTCGGTCATGTGGAAAACTCGCGGCCCGCCCGAAAACGGAAACGCGGCATAAACCACAATTATGGCCGCCCGCTCGGCCCACTCGGTGTCGGGTGCGTGCGTCGTGTTGTCCAGCTTTCCCAGAGCGTTTCAGAGTGAATGTGCTCGTGGCGCTGGCGGGGCCGCGGTCCGCGGACTACACGGCACACCCACACGTCACACCGGTGCGCGGCCGCGGTCGTGTTGAGCCAAACAAATAGCATTTGGCCGGCCACACGCACCATTCTTCGCTTCTTGAGATTGAGTGTGGGTTTATTTCAGTTTATATTCTCGGAGCTACCTTCTCGGACACACCGTCCCGTCCACATGTCGATGTGGATTAGTTTTTGTTCATGCACTGAATGCTCGTGGAGCGCGTCTTTTGCCACCCGGGCGCTCCGACAACGTCAAAGCGCGGGAAGCACTGCCACGGGCGGCTTCGAGATGACAGCGCCACGATTGTTTTCGACAGACTCCGGCTTGAGCGTACCGTCGTACGTGGCGTGGGCGTGTGCGAGGCGACGTGCTGCCACCGTTACTTTGATGCCGCTCGAGAGTCAGCTGCTGGCGCGGCGCTCGGAGCGCTGGCTCGCCCGCCCTTGCCGCTTCTGCCGCGCCCTTTGCCCTTCCCTCGCCCTCGGCCACGCCCCACGCCAGCTGCAGCTGCAGGCGCCGCAGCAGCTTCCTGAGCCCCGAATGGGATACCTACGACTGCTCATAGGGATACCCATAGATACCGGTGGTCAAAGCCCCAGTTGCCCTTCACAGTCACAGTTGCCCAGTCTCCTCCATGCTGTATCCTTTCACAGCCGTAGAGCTGCTGCGTGGCAGTCGGTACGTCTCTCAATTCAAGACAAAGTCAACATGGCCCTTGACCCTGCCGGCTCTCCCGGTCATTGCATCTCAGGCACGCGGCGCCTGCGCCTTCACGAAAGACGCGAGCTTAGCCAATGAGGCTGCGTTCAAACCTTCGCTGATCGGATATAGTGCATCCTCCTTGAAGGCCATGGATGCAGACGTAGTCGAGTGCTTTAAACTGGAGATACGATTAGTGACGTACGTCTCGACGCCGACTGAGTCGCAGTCACGCATCTCGTTGTGCATGAAGACCACAAAATTCGCTTTTCCGACACAAAATTTCTCCAGGTCCTTGAACTCGGAATCCGATACGCGCTGCCCGGGTCGAAAGAACAAGACGCGTGCAATATCACTGCTTTGATGTCCATCGGGATATTCTGATTTAGTCCACTGCACGCCTGGGCATTGACGGACCACTTCGGCTTGGATGCACTCCACATGCGTAAACAGCGTTCCTTTGGAAGAAAATACGATCGAGTATGGCCTTGCTGGTTCGGCCAACTTCGAAGGCGCTGAGGAACGAGAACGTGACGCTGACGAATTTGCACGTTGCAAGATCTCGTTTTCCTCGCTGAGCTGTGACACGAGGCGCTCAAGGAGCTTCAAGCGCCGTGACTTATCACACTCTGCGATCGGAGGTAGCTCGTCGAGTTCTTGACGAAGTTTGACCGAAAGCGGCTCGGCACGCCAAAAGGAATACATGGGGTCGAGAGCGTGTATGAAGCGTCGCGGCAGGACGGAAGGGAGAGTGGAGCCGCGCACGAGAGAGAAGCCATGCTAACATCTCGTCTTCCCACAGCTTTTGTTCCGTGAAGAACCTCTTAAGGTAGTCCGCTTATGGTGTACATGGGGCGAAACCTGATCTCTAAAAGCACTGAAGGGATTTGACCGAAACTCAAGCCAGAGGTGTCCCACGCACTCCCATTGAGTTCTAGCTCAAAACTTTCAGAATCGAACGTGGAAATCCCATACTCTAGTTCACAAACCAGCCCAAAACCCTAATTTTGCCTAAAAAAGCAAGCGCGGGAAGTGCCCCCCGTGAGACTCGAACCAGCTTCTTTTCACTGTTTGGCTCCACCGTTGTCCATTCTTTCACCACCCTCCCCCGCCCCGGGGGCCTTGGGACTCATTGATTTATGTAGGGCTGATTTCCAAAATTACCCTAATGAGTGCGAGCGGACTACCTTAAAGGAAGAGTCCGATTTCCGAAACGAACGCGACGTCGTTCCACGTTCCTGCAGGGATTCGGACCGGTCCGAATCCGCAGAATTAATTTTTTTTGTTTTTTGGAAAGGTGGTGCCCTGCAACGAGACGCCGAGGTCGAGAGTTTTTAGAGTTTTTAGAGTTTTTTGAGTTTTTTCGTGTGTTTTCCATGGGAGTTGGTTTCGGGCAGGGGAGTGTTCCTTTAACGGATTTTCGTCGTTTTTTGATTTTTCTAAGATTTTTCGCCTCAAGCGAGAAGCGTGTAGCGTCCACAATTATGAACGGACCCGCACGCAGCCTGAACCCCCACCCCCACAGCGATGTGCGACGCCGACCGCGACCCGACCGCGGACGGGCACCGTCGTCGTGTCGTGTGCTCGTGTCTTAGTCGTGTCACGACTCGCGCGTGGTCGCGGGGTCTCAGCGCGGGCCGAGCGGGACGGGGTCGTGCCACGGCTGCCATTGACCTTACAACTTCATGCTTATCTTTTGACGCTCTTGTCCGCCTCGCGCCTGCGGCGCTGACGCGTGTGACGATGTATGATGCCAGACGAATTCGGACATGCCGATTGCACACTCAGGGCTCGTTGTCGGCAGGTGCATCTGCCACTGTTGCTGCTGTTTCCACCGCTGGCTCTGACACCATCCCCGCCGCTGCAGGCTCCATCTCCGCCGCTGCTGGCTCCATCTCCGCCGCTGCTGGCTCCGCCTCCGCTAGCTCCGCCACTGGCTCCGCCTCCGCTAGCCCCGCCGCTGCAGGCTCCGCTTCTGGCTCCGGCACCATCTCCGGCACCGCCGGCTCCGTCGCTGGCGCTGGTGGCACCTCTGGCGGCGGCGCTGGCGGCAGCGCCTCGCCGGTAATGGCCAGGACACTGGCAGCGATCACCTCCTCTACCACAGCCTCACCAGGGCTTTGGGGCCTTACAGCAGCGTCGGCCAACGCCGTCGGCGCCTCGGCCGACGGGGCGGCACCCGGCTCACGCGCAGGCTCAGGCTCGGGATTAGGCGCCTCGGGCGCGGGCTCGGTCGCGGTCGCGTCCGCGGGTGCGAGTGCTGCTGGCTCTGTCGCTAGCTTGGGGGCCAACCTCGGTACCTCGTCCAATCTGAAGCCCTCGTCGGGCCGAAGGGCAGAGGCGACCGCTTCTGCCATCGCCTCAGCCAGCGCATGCGCTTCGATCGCCTCGAGCGATGGCTCTGTTGCTTCCGCTGCCTCGTCTGGCGCGGTTGCCGGCGTGTCGAACCGCGCTCGCACGTGCCCTCTCGACGCGGCTCTGGGTCGCTGCAGTGCAGCACGCGGTGCCGGTGTCTGCGGCGGTCGCGGCGTCGGCTTCTCGGGCTGCGGCCCGAAAAAGTCCCCCGCTCCGCCGCCGCCGAGCCAGTAGGGCGGCAGCCACGGCACTGAGGGACCCGCGGCGTTCGCCTCGAGACCACGTGGAGACGCGTGCGGCGAGAGTGGCGGAAGCGTGCGGACGGAGGAGGTCGGGTGCGCACCGCCGACGGATAGGGTGCTCGTGGTGCCTGTGAGCAGGCCCCCTTTACCGGTGCCCCCCGTACCCGAGAGCCGGTGCGCCCCCATCCCTTTCATCTCCGCGTGTGCTCCCTTGTACGTCGACTCCGCCGTTGAGTAGAGCTCGCGTGCGCTTGTCAAACGCTGCATCGCAGCCTGCTGCGCCATCGCCTCCTGCTCCGCCATCGCTGCCGCGACCAGTTCCCTAGGAGTGGGCGGCACCACTCCGAGCCGTCCACGAGTATGGCCGACGGCGGTGCCCGGGGGCGCGTTCGGGGCATACAGCAGATGCGAGATGATTCTCGGCGAGATCTCCCCCGAGATTGGCGCCTCGCTTTCTGCAGCGCCGTGGGCGTGGTGTGCCACGCTCTTCGCACGAGGCGACGCACGAAACGGCTCCACCTTCGGAGGCCTCGAGGCGCGATGTGACGCGAAGAGGTCACGACTGAACAGCAGGGCAGCCCTTTGGAAGGAGCGAGGCGACTGCGGCGGGCGCGCGTCGTCGGGTGCGGCGGCGCGCGCGCTGGCGGCTGTCGTGATGCTGCGCGCGACGCCCACGCGACGCAAGGCCGCGTACGGGTCCGCGTCCGGGTCGAGCGCGGCCGCCTTGGCTGCGCGCAGTGCGAGCAACCTCCCGCGATTGACAAGTTTCGTCACCCCGAACGCGACGGCGCCATCCCGCAGCACCGCGGCGAGCTCGATGCTGGCGCCGCGGCGCAGCACCTTGTTGAGCTCGGCGTACTCGATCGTGCCCGAACCGTCCGCGTCGAGCTCATTAAAGAGAGTGAGGACCTCCTCGGGCCCCTTGGCTGGTAGGAAGCCGAGAGCGGCAACTGAGCGGCAGAATTCCTTTCGCGTGATCGTACCGCTCTGGTCCACGTCCCAGTCGCGGAAGAGGTCGACCACCCGCGTCGAATTTTCGGTCAGTAGGTCGCGCAGCTGCTCCACGATCGGCGCGCCGCCATCCTCGATCTCGACGAGGTCGACAGCCGCAGGCAGCGCCGAGTAGCGCTTGCGCCTCGAGGTATGCGTGATCGCGATCGCATTCTTTGCCTCGAGCACGATCTCCCCAGCGGAACCCTGGGCGACTTTGACGCGGTGCACCGTCCCAAAGCGGTCGGCCACCAAATGGGAGGAGAGGTCGACGTCTTTGCCTGAGCGCAGCTGCCGGTACATCTCCAGTTGGGAAAGCTGGCCTGAGCCATCGGAGTCAAAGGATGCGAAGAGCGCCGCCGCGTCCTCGTCGGTCAGGTCGAGGCCGAGCGCGCGCAGCGCCGGTGCGAACTCGCTGCGGTCAACCTCGCCGGAACCGTCCACATCCCAAAGGCGAAAGAACTCAAAGACCCGCTTGTTCGAATCGGCAAGGATGGCGCGGAGCTCACGAACGCGTTCCATGGTCTCGACCTCCTTGCGTGCCTGCCGACCGCGCAATGCAGCCTGCACGCGCGTGGCCGCGAGGGCCGAATCGTGCGGTACGTCCTCCTTCGTAGCCCCCATCCTAAGAATCCCTATTCGCTGGTGAACAGTCATCTCGTGTGAACAATCGTACGTGAACGTGCTTCACAACCCGCTCAAGGTTTCCGTCATGTGACACTCAACTGTTAATGCTGAGAGTCGCGCTTCGGCGCGGCCTTTTTTCTCACGGGCCGCTCGCCGCTGAAGGAGCACCAGTATTAGAAGGAACCCTTGGAAGGAACATGACATGGTGAAGCGCTCAGAGCTAAATGACATACAGGTACGTACTGTACGGCGAGGCCCTCGTGATCATCCCTGCTCTACACAGGTGCATCGAGACTCTGGCGCCCGCCAAATATGGTGGAAGCATTGGGGCCCGATGTACCCGCAGCCCCGCGCACCCTTCTAGTTTCGGGCTTATTTTCGGAGAAACTAGGGCGCTTCGTTCCACAGCGGAGATCTACACCCGGATCTACACGATGAAGTTGCTTGGAGTATGGGCAAGTTGGTTGCGGTTTTGCTCGTTAGCATGCAATTTGGTCTCTTCGAGAAAGTTCTGTCCGGTAATTTCGGGCCTCCTGACTCGACCACAGAAGTTTCAAGAGCCTGCGGCGTCGGTCAGCAGCTGTGCCACTTTGACGTCACTTCCTGTCGTCCGGATCGCGCATCTACATCCGTGTCGCGTGTGTCGCGAGTGTTCGACCCGATGGACGAGCGGATCTCGGCGTTGCACACGGAGGTGATTCTTGGCGTGCCACTCATAAGAGGCCTGATCTCTCCTGGGCCCGGAATGTACCATTTGCCCGGAATGTGCTTCGCCGATGCTGCCAAGCAAAAGGCACGCCCAACGTGGGGCCCACCGCCCAAATACGACTCGCAGAAGCTGAGTCGCGCGCGTGTCGATGAGATGCGTTTCATCAGCAATGACCACATGCGCGAGATGAGGGGGCACTTCTCGCCCGGTCCACAATACACGATTCCTACGACGATTGGTGGCGCGCAGGGAAATTCATTTACTTATCAGAAGTCGCTTCAGAAGAGGAATGAGAAGCTGCTCGGCGGAAGCCATGGCAAAACCGCGGACCGTGGCGTGCTCCACCCGGCGCCGCACGGAGCGGAGCCCATCTTTAAGCTCACGCCGGGCAGCTACGCTGACCAAACCCGTGCGTCGCGCCCGGCGACCAGCCCGAGGTCGAGAGGCCTGCCGCCGCAGGCTTTCTGGAACAAGGCGACGACCGCGCAGGACCATGAATTCCACTCGCAGCTAGACAAGGCAAACGCACAGGCAGACCGGAAGCCATGGGTCGAGGCATCACGCCACAGCTGCTACGGCCACGAGCTGCAGGATGGCGCCGAGAAACATTATTACACGGACCGCAACCGATCGCCATCGCGCAAGCCGCTGCGCCAGCTTGCAGACGCGTGCGCCGACCCGCCCCTCGCCAACGTCTTTGGCAGCCTGAACAGCAAGGATTTCCTTGGCACTATTGGCGGCATCGACCGCGAGTGGCGCGAGAGCAAGGTGGTTCCATCCTCGGGTGGAGGAACGGCCTTCGGACCCCCACCCAAGTCGGGCCCGCTGCGTGCGGCCTACGTGCAGCCGATGGGCCCGAATTCCATCCCGCGCAGCGTGCCCAAAACGAAGGTCGAGCATGAAGGTGCGTCATGGCTGCCGGGTCGGCGCCACCCTCTGTGTTCTACCGCCTGCGCGCCTGTGGACTGCAACAGACTCACCACTGGCCTGGCACTGGATGTGTATACTGTGCACCCCCCCCGCCCCCCTCTTGCGCAGGCGGCCGCATCACCATGTACTCAATCGAGCGTCCGATGAGCGCCTACTCGCAATCGTCCTTTGATGGTCGATTCTCAAGGGTCGACTCTGTCGAGCACTTCCCCCCACACCCCTCGCCGAGCCGTGCGCAGCACGGCTCCCCTACCCCGTGGCGGCCGAGCCTGGGCCCCGGCTCTAACGGCTCGCCGGGTTCTCGGGCCTGCCTTGGAACGGGTAACCTGGCGTCGCCAAGCCGCGGCCCGAGTCGCGCGCTCGGCTCACCGGTGGGCGCGACTGATCTCCACGGCTATTCGGACACGGGCGTACCAGTCCGCTTGTTGAGCCGCTCGCCCTCGTCGTACCAACTCACTTCCACCTTGCGAAAGCCGAAAGCGAACCGCCCGGCGCCGGCGAGAGCCCTTCTCTCGGGCGAGACCCTTGCAGCGCATGCAGCTGACACTGGCTTGCTCTTTGGTTGAGAGGCATTTAATGTCATGATGCCCAAGGGCCCCATCGCTCGCCGTGAATGTTGAGCAAGATCAGGTGCGAGAGAGCAGAGAAGAGGAAGGAGCGCAAAGAGTGAGGCAGTGAGCAAGAGACATACCTCCCACCATACCTCTACATACCTGTGCGGCAGATGGGTGTGCAGAACTCACAGTGACACAGTCACGCAGAGCAGACGCACGAACAGAGCGCGCGAGAGAGATTACGTTGTGGAGGTGTTTGCCTTGGGTGTTCATGTGTCTCTACGTGAGCCTTGGAGCTTGGTGTACACAGTGTCTGCCCACGTCCGTCGACCGAAGACGGTAGTGGTCTACGTCTAGTGGAGTTCAACAGTCGAACATGTGTGTACATGTATAGTGTGAAGTCTGACAAGATGTGCGAGGTGGAGGTCGCCGTACGCCGACAAACGAAAGCTCGTCGCGCGACATCTACGCGACATCGATAACCGTTTGGCGAGCACAGGACGTACCGTTAGCGTTACGTTGGCATGTGGAGGATATTGGTGAAAAGCAAGCAAAGACTAATAAGTCTAAGAGTAAGACTCTATGAGCTCTAAAAAGTGCGCTCTTCCTTGCTTGCTAGAATAGCTAGAGTACCACGAGGCTGTCGAGTGTAATGAACACCTCTCTTTCACCGTTTCTCCACACACAGCACCGAGCACGCTGTTTGACACTCGGGCACAATGCCACTTCGCTCTCTTCAAGCAAGCAAGCTAATTAGTCGAAATGCTTTGTTTCCTTGCTTGCTTGCTCTCTGCACTTGTGAATGAGAGGTGAGGCGTACTCGACAGACCCGAGCGCCGAGTCGCGCCGTCTCGGCAAACATAATGGCGATGCGCGGTGGGCGCGAGCGTGGCTCGTCGCGGCCCTCTCCGTACGGCGGCGGCGGCTACGGTGGCGGCAACGGCGGCGGCGGTGACGACGATGGCTGCGCGGTTTATGTGGGCAACCTGCCTTACGATGTCACGTGGAAAGAGCTGAAGGACCACATGTAGGCGAAACCTCGCTTTCTCACGCGCTGCACGCACTCCAATACGCCTCTGCTCCGCTGAAACTCTTCACTTCCAAAAGCTGTCGTGCCGCCCGGCCGGGCTGCACTTCTTTGACTCCCATCGTCGCGCAAAACGCCGGCTGCGGCGCGTTGATTCCTTCTCGGTACCTGCAGGAGTGGGGCTGGTGATTGCCGTGCAGATGTCAAGACGGGCGAAGATGGCCGCTCGCGCGGTTTCGGCATTGTGCGCTACAACGACCCGGAGAGCGCACAGGAGGCCATCAACACGCTGAATGGTTCGATGCTCGGCGAGCGCGAGCTCATCGTGCGGTCCGACGGCGGCAAAGGCGGTGGCAAAGGTGGCGGCAAGGGCGGTGGCAAGGGCGGCGGAAAGGGCGGCGGAAAGGGCGAGGGCAAGGGCAAGGGCGGAAAGGGCAAGGGCAGCAAGCCGTGAGTACCACCGCCCAGTGCCACAAGCCGACCCGTGCGTTTGCTACCTAAGGGTCCCCATCACTCACGTGTGCGTCTCACAGTCGATCAGCGTCGGATCTCGACGACGACCTGGACTCGTACTTCAAGGGCAAGGGCGGTGATGGCGGCGATGGCGGCGATGGCGACGCGCCCGCCAAGAAAAGCGGCGGCGGCGGCGGCAAGGGCAAGGGCAAGGGCAAGGCACCTACTTCGGGTGGCCTCGATGATGATCTCGACTCCTACTTTGCGCAGAAGAAGGACGCATCGGCCGCGGAGTAGGCGTGCTTAGGTGCGCTTCGTTGGACCCCCCCACACATGCGGCTTGGCGAATGAGAGCAGGGGCGACGCCCTTTGTGACGCGGGGACGAGATCTAAGAGACCGGCCCGAGCCGAGGCCGCGAGGGCTGCACTGTCGCTTCTCTAGTCGAGTTGTGTCTGGACGGAGCGACCTGCTCCCTGCGTCCTGGCCGGACCGACGGCCGTAGTGGTAAGCCGTAGGGGCAACTTGCGGCGCCATATCTGGTAAACTATGAATGTCTGTGTGGTTGCTGATGGCTTTTTTAACAGGAAATGACAAATGAAGAGATTTCTGATTTGGTCTATGCAGGGCCGCTCGCGCCGGGAGCGGGACCGGAGCCGGCCGGCGCGGGTGTCCGCGGTCGCGCGGGACGGTCACAGTCCGAGTCTGTGTCTTGCGTTCACTGTTATAAACAAGAAAGCCCAGAAATGACAAACTTCGGCGGGGGCAGTCCGGCCCAGTCCGTCGCCCCGGCCGGCCAGCGCCAGCGGCAGCGCGCAGTGAGCGGGGGAGGGAGGAGCCTTGGAGAGGCCACCTGCACCTCCGGCGGTCCGGCGCAGCACTAACCGACGGCCCTAAGCACTAGGGGCCCGACCCCGCAGCGGGAGCGCGCAACCACCGGGTTGCGCGCTGGGTGCGCGCGCGCGTGCGAGCTCAGGGTCGGGCACAAGTCTACGAAGATTTCACAAGCCTTTGTTGAAGAACACGCGCTCGTGCGCCGCAAAGCGCTCCTCGACACGCGTCCCCGGAAGGTCAGTGTGCTGTGGAAAGATGGCAATGCACAGCGGCACGGAGATCCAAATGACACCAAACGTGGATCCCACGTCGACGACAGCGGCGATGCTCCTCGGCAGGCCAGCTGGTAGCACGCGCAGCGCGGCGGTCGATGCCACGGGCGCGAGCGTGAGCAGCGCGACAGTCCATGCGACCCTCGTGGCTGCGCACTGCCCGAGACCGTACTGAGCCGCGAGCTCCGAGGTACCGAGCTCGCGGCCGTCGGCATCGGTGACGGGGATGCCGTTCTGCAGCTCCTGGCTGCGCGTGAGCATCAGGTTCACGATGGCACCCACGGAGACCCCGAGCATAGGTACTGTGAGCTGGAGCAGACGTCCACGGCCGTGTAGGTGTCTCGCGCCAAGGTGCTGAAGGCCAAGAGCGATGCCGACCGACGAGAGTGTCGCACAAATGTAGGCCGCCGCGAGGCGTTCGGGAGGCGGCGAAGCGCTCGAGCGGTTGCAGTGGTTCACGCCAACGTTGTAACTCTGATTGAACCACTGAAAGAAGGCAGAGGCGCGCAAGCTGACGCCGCTCGCCCACAGCAGCCCCGAGCAGATGAAGAGATTGACGGGCGCAAAGGCCGCGAAGCGAAAGGGCGCCGGCACGAGCACGCCCGTTTCGGGGTGTACGCACGCGGCCTCGATCTTGCGTGCACGCCAAAGCTGTGCGTCTGAAGCGGCGGCGCCTTCGCCCTGGCCAGAGGCATGCTCATGCAGCAGCCTTTTGCTCGCCGCCCAACGTGTTTGGTCGACAGTGAGCATCGATAGGTCTCCCAATGTGTCCAGATAGTGCAGAGCTCGGCCCACGTACGTCGATAGATCAAAGCGACTCGGTGCGGTGGAGGAGAAGGGTGGCGGTGCCCAGACGCGTGAGAGGTTTTCAAGCGTTGAGGCGCTGGACGAGGAGGCGCTCGAGGAGGCGCTCGAGGAGGAGGCACGCTCGTTCAGGGTTGGCGGGCGGCGGGCGGAGTAGGCGGCCAAGGCCGCCGCACTCGCGGCGACGCCAACCTTGTAATTCGTGACACGAACGAGCATGAGAATGATCTCCCTGCCGAGTGAACACCTCTCCTCTCATTGACAAGCGAAGCGGCATTGCCCGAGCGTCAAACAGCGTGCTGTGGGGAAAGAGATGATCTCCCAAAGAATGAACGTGTTTTGACGGAGCGATTGAGGATGACGAGAAATCAAGCGAGTTAGCTGAGCGAATCTGACTCACACGCGCTGTGGTGAACTTATGGTGTGTTGTGAATGAACTTGAGCCCAATCATTCTCACCTGCAATGAAGGCTGCACAGCTCCTTCTTCTCATCTCCCTGCCTGCCGCGCCCTCCGTGAGCTCTCAGAGGTCACCCGTGGTACCGCCTGAGCACCACAGTCAGCCCACGTCGGCGCCGCGTCTCGGCTTCCTCGAGCAGCAGGCAGGCACACGCGGCGGCCCACGGCGGGTCGTTTTTGCAGTTCCAGCCCTCGAGGGCGTGCAACGACCTCTCTTCGAGCTATTACGAGGGAGAGAACTTCTCGGCCTGTGCATGGACCGGGCGCACGGCAGCGAGTCACCTGCGGCGCTCTCCACGCGCTTCTGGCGGCGCAACGGTACGGTGGCACTGCCGCTGCTGGCTGCAGGTAGTACCAGAGAATCTTGGCCGCCGGTCGAGCAGCAGCGCCTGCAGGCGCGCGAGCGTGAAAAAGCTGACGCGCGCGTCGTCGCCCAGTCTCTTCTCCTGACGCTACACGAGGACGGGGATGGAGCCGTGAACCCACTGGACCCGCAGCTGCCGACGCCGCAGGAGGAGGTGGACGGTGCGCGGTCGCGTAGGGCCCTCACCTCGGGCCTGATGCTGGCGCGGCACGATTGGGACCCCGCGCAGCGTCATGTGGCGGTCGCCGAGGTGGTGCAGGGGCACGACGTGCTCAAGGACATGCACGACGCAGCGCAGCGCAAGCGCAAGAGCGGCAGCTGCAGCGTGCGCATCGTCGAGAGCGGCGAGCTACTGGTGCCCGACGAGCCCGAGGAGCCTAGCGAAGCGTCCTCGCCGCTGCCGCTGCTGCCCTCACTCGACGGCGACGCCAACGTCGAGAGGGTCGTGCTACCGCTCGGGCGGCCCGTGGCCTCGCTACACCGCCACCTGCAGCTCACGTCCTCAGAGCCACGGGAGGTGTATCACTATCAGGTGGCGACAGCAGGGTTGCCCCGCGGGCAGAAGGTGCTGCTCGGGGCGCTCTCGCACGATTCGGGGCAACCCGTGCTCCTCCTCTCGTACTCGAGCGCCTCCGCTGGCTTCCAGGAGGCGCACTGGGCCCTGCCCGTCGAGTGCGGCGTCGAGATCTGCTCGTATCAGGTGCGACAGCAGCAGCCGGCACGTCTCCCTGATCGCGTTGCCCGCGCCTCCACGAGATTGCCCTCACGGGTGCTGCCCATGCGTTCCATCCCTCCCTCGCTCCTCGCTCATCCCCTCGCCCCCTCGTCTCTCTGCTTGCAGCGCCTCATCGTCGACAGCGGCCTCGACTCACCGCTACTGCTGTCGCTGCGGAACGTCGCGCTGCACCCGTCGGCCGATCGCTTCCGCTTCGTGGTGCACTCGCAACCCATCTCGGTGACGCGGCTGCAGCCAAACGAAAACCGCATCGTGCGGGTGCCCGCAGGTAGCGCGCCTGCAGCTGCCACCGCCACCAAGACGGCCGACGCCAAG
Source organism: Chrysochromulina tobinii (assembly GCA_001275005.1). NCBI lineage: Eukaryota > Haptophyta > Prymnesiales > Chrysochromulinaceae > Chrysochromulina > Chrysochromulina tobinii. Next base: position 10,168 of record JWZX01002242.1, on the reverse strand, counting down.
GTGGCCGACGACGCGTCCGAGAGCGGCAGTGGTTCCACAGGAGCGCTCGCGCCCTCTATGGTGCCGATCGGCGCACGCAACGGGACTGCCGATGGCACGGTGATCTCAGAAGCGCTGCTGCCGCTCATGTACTTCTATGTCATCCGCGTGGCCGCGCTCCATGAGCTTCATGTCACCGTCGAGGCATCGCAGCCGGTGGTGCTCGCGGCCTCGCAGGACGGGCTCGCGTCCCTCGTGAGCACGTCACCGCGGCTGCTCGCCGAAGGGCTCCCTGGATCGCCCGCGATCATCAAGATGCGCTCAGCGCACAACGACCGCTCTGTGCACATAGGGGTCACGCTGCTCGCACCGCCTGAGGGCTTCGACATCACTGTGAGCACCCGACCTGCGCCCGTGCAGCCGGCGGTCGATCTGGCTGAGCTCACCGCCGAGCTCGAGGCGGCGGGCGTGCTGGACGGGCTCACGTCGGCCGAGCGGCAGAGTATCATCCAACAGGTGCATGCGGAGGAGCAGGTGCTCTCGCGCATCTCCATCCCCGGCCGCGCCACCGCCCAGCGGCTCACCGGCGACGCGGTCTTCGGCGTCGCGGCCGCCTTCGGCGATCCGACGAGCTGGGGCGACCCTGGCTGGGAGAGCGTGGCTGGCAGCGTGGCGGCTGGCAGCTGGGGCGCAGCGTCGGGCCTGGGTGGCAGGCGAGGAAGTGACGCGGATGGCAGCTTGAGCTTCGCATCCATCGGGGGCATCGTCCTCGTCCTCGGGCTCGTCGCGCTCGGCGGACTCGCGGTCGTCCAGTGGCAGCAGCAGCAGCAAAATGCGGTCGCCGGAGTGCTCTCCGCAGCCGCTTCGCAGCCTCGCGGCTCTGCCGCCAAGGGCGAGGCGGCTGTGGGGGGTGGCAAGGCCGGTCGCAAGGGCGGCGGCGGCGGCGGCCACGCTAAGAATGGCAGCGCGCATCCCAAGAACGGCAGCACCATCGCACACGCCGACGACAAGCCTGCCGCAACGGCCGAGCGACCAGCTGTCGCCGGCGCCGGGATCGACGACAGCAGCAGCACCGCGAGCAGCAGCAGCACGAGCAGCGCGACGAGCTCGCACAGCGCGCTCAGTGGGAATGGGCTTCGACAGCGCCGGTGCAGCGAAGAGGGTGCAGCGGAGACGCCTAGGCGCGCAGGAGCCAAGAGCGGCAAAGAGATAAGCAAGGAGCCTTCTGGTGCCAAGGAGGCTGCTGCCAATGAGGCTGCTGCCAAGGATGCCAAAGCTGCTACGACAAAGACGGACATCAGGGAGCGCGCGGTGAATACCTCGACGGCGGCGGGCGAGGTGCCGAGCGGCGAGGGCGAGCGTCGAGGCGGCGGGGACAAGGGCAGCGGAGCCGGCGGAGCAGTGGGTAGCGGAGCGGGCAGCGGAGCCGGCGGCGGAGCGGCGACCAAGGGGGGGACGCGGCGGGAGCAAGAGCGGCTTGCTGATGAGGAGAAGCGTGCGGGTGAGGAGAGAGAGGAACCTTGGCAACTCTCCGCCAAGGGCGCCACTGCCCGCAAGGCTGCCCGCAACAGCTTCGCGTCACCCTCTGCGGCCGACAAGCCTGCTTCTTCCACGACCGCTAAGCCTTCTCCTGCGGCGGAGGCGGCGCCCGCGGCCGAGGCGGCGAGATCGTCCGCGACCGATGGCAGAGCGCGCAAGGGCAGCGCGGGCGCCGTCTCACCGCCCAGCGCCGCCCCTGTGGCCGCGCCCGTCACGACGCCTGAGCGCGCGGCGGCACCCGCCGCCACCGTCGACGCACGCGCTGGCACGGCCACGGTGGGACTCAGCCACGGTGATGCGACGCCGCATGTCGTGTGGGTGGCGCCGTTGTGCTCCGCGGCTCTCGACTCGGAGGAGCCGCTCCGGACAGCTTTCGCGCCGTGGGGCGAGGTGGCGGGCTGGCGACTGCTCACCACCAACGGAGCGGCCTTTGTCTACCTTCGCTCTGCCGAGGCGTGTCGCGCGTTGCTCGCACACGTGCACGCGAACGGCCGCCCTCCCTCAGTGCTCGGCCGGCAGCTCGTCGTGCGAGCGGCGATCGTGAGCCAGGATGGCACCGCGCTCCTCCCCGGGACGCCCGCGACGGCGCTCCTTCCCGGGATGACCGCGGCCGTTGGCGGCGTGGCCAGCGCAGGCGTGGCCGCGACGCCCATCGGAGCCTACGCGTCCTCCCTGTACGCTGGCGCGCCCAATCGCTCCGCCTCGAGCGAGTCGACTCCCACTGGCTTCGCCACAGGCTTCGGCTCCGCTGTGAACCGGGCGCACTCCGCTGTGAACTCGCATCCCACGCCCACGCCAACTCCAAGCCCATCGTCCACTGCCAAGCCCACGCCCATTCCCATGCTCATGCCCATGCCCATGCCAAGCACGTCCCTCTTTGCCAATCCCAATGCGAAGCCCGCCGACTATCGCCAAGCTCTCAACCCGAGCGCGCCGCCGGCAGCCTATCCGGCCCTCGCCGGTGCGGCCGCCGGCACCTCGCCACTCGCCACTGCGCCGCCCGCGCACCTGGCGCACCTGCTGTCACCCACCCATCCGCTGCCAGCCGCCCGGACCACCACCAGCGGCGCGGCGGGGCTCGGGCTCGGGCTCGGGCTGCCTGGAGTGGGCGGTTACGGCTTGCCAGGGGCAGCACCCTCGACGGCCGGGGCGGCGGGACCCACCCTCGACTCGTCACGCCCGTGGAGCTCGGCAGCCGCCGCGGGCGGCAGCATGGGCGGCGGCGTGGGCGGCGGCGTGGGCGGCAGCATGGGCGGCGGCGTGGGCGGCGGCGTGGGCGGCGGCGTGGGCGGCGGCGTGGGCGGCGGCGTGGGTGGCAGCGCCGTGGGCGGTGGTGGTGGCGGTAGTGGTAGCCATGGCCTATGGGCTGGCGGCTGGCAGGGCCTCGCTACCTCGACGAGCACGTGGCAGCCCTCGCTGCAGCCGCCGCTTGGCACGGTGCCCTCCTCCTTGGTCACCCCTTCGCTCCCGTCCATCGGCCCATCGGCCGCCCTTGGCGCAGGCACGCCCCAGGCGACCTGGGGCGCGGGCAGCGGTCTCAATTGGTCGCCTCTTTCCACGGCCGCAGTCTTCCCAGCACAGCTCGCAGCCGCGCTGCCCGCTGCCAACCTCCCCCCGCCCGCTGATTGCGCGTCCGGACTTACGAGCGGTGGTGGCGGTGGCAGCAGCCTGCTTGCCTCCTCGCTTAACCCGCTCCTGCAGAGCTCCATGCTGGGTGTACCCTCGCGGCTTCCTTCACGTCCGACGCCTAGCGGCTTTGACGACGACGGCATGAGGCAGCGCGCCGCCGACTGGGGCGCTTCGTGATAGCTGCTGCAGGTCATGGCATCCAAGCGTGTCGCGCGTCGAGAGCACCCTCTCTGCTTCAGTGCCTCCGCGACTTTTCTGTCGGGCACGGCAAGGAGCGGACACGATCCGAGCCGCGCATAAGTATGCCCTCGGCGCTATGTGCCGCTGCTGGGGAGGTGGGTGGCTGGCGCGCCTGGCCACCCTCATGGGCCCACAAGCATGCTGAGATGTCGCGGTGCCAACCACGTGTCATATTTAGTGTTCACTGACTCTGATCTCTGTTCAGACGCGTCTTCAATAATTTTATCGCATAATTATGCTGCGCGCGCGGCGAGAAGCGCGGGCCGCCGGAAGGTGAATACGAAAACGCGTTATATTCAAACTTGTCAGTTCAGCACAATTGGAATGAAACAACCTATGCAACGCGAACGTAACCGCCGCGAACCGCCGTGGACCGCATCGGACCGCACGCCGAGAACGTGCGAGAGGGACTCGCGCGCCGCCCGTGGCGTGCGGTCGTCGACTGCGGTCGTGTGTGCGCGGCAGAAGGGCATGACCGATGGCCGTAGGCATGAGCCCGGGCGAACACCTCGTCACGCCTGAGTTTTTTGCCTACGCGCACTATCGCGCACGGACTAGTCGCTATCTTCTTCGCCGATGCGATCCCACCTGCTGTAGTCGACGCCTCGCCTGCTGCCACCCCCGCTGCCAGCCGTGCCAGAAAAGGCCACACCCTTCGCCCTGCATGGGCTTGGTGTAACGCTGGAGCACTCCGACAGCGGTAGACCAGCGGGACGTGACAGCAGCCCGGAACAGCTCGGCGGATCTGGCAGCGCAGTGACAAGCGGTGACACACTGTCGCCGTCGTCGGTGACAAACTCTTCACTGTCCGACACCACGGCACGTGCTCGGCGCACGGTGCCGAGCTTCGTGTCAACGACGAACCGTCGGTCGGCCTGAAGGTCAGTGAGTAGATCACGGAATACGCACTCTCCGCGCGTGGCCAGCGTGGCCTTGCATCGCGCAGGCGTGCCGGCGACGAGTTCTGCACTAACGGACTCCAGGTCGAGATGTGGTGTTGCGTCGTTTTCGAGGCGCTCAAGCAGGAGCGCCTCGAGGCAGGCGAAGAGCTCTGACCGTGTGTAAGGGTCTCGCTTTTCACGGCTTCCTGAGAAAATTGAGCTGCCACAGTTACGCAGCGTGCCCGTCTGCATCTCGCAAGCACTCAGGCCTCGCCCTCGCTCGGATTTTCCTTCAGGGATGTGTGAATTATAAACATGGACTGTGAATTATAACCATTGCGTACATGACAAATCCATGGACGTGCCGTGTCGCGTGTCCGCCGAACGCATTGAGCTGCAGCTGATCAGGGCAGCACCCGGCAATCCGAATCCCGCGGCCGGTTCGGGGCTCGGACCTCGTCCGGCGGCGGCGCGGGCGCGGAGTATCCTTTTTTCTTAGTATTTAAAGACCGGGTGCGGGGTGGCTTGATACAATGTATTAACAAGATTGTGAGACATTTAGCTGATTTGTAAGTTGACTGTGTTCGAGTCGCCCCGATGTAGTGTCTCCCGCGCTGCGCTCTGCCTGCGACTCGATGCGCTGATCAGTGCCGCGTGCCGCGAGCTCCGCCGACTGCGACACAGTATCACAGTATCAAGGGTCGTCAACGGCACTCCTGAGCGCTTCAAGTAAGCTGTCCTCCTCGCGTAGCCCTTCTTGCACCTGTTCTGGCGTCGGTCGCTGGCCTGGCGCGCGGAGCGTGTTCGCCATCGGGGGCGGGTTGGGATCGATGAGTTCAGCCTTACGTCTCCATTCCGTGGAGCGCCTTGGGTCGAGCATGCCTTGCATCTCCTCATCGATGCGCTCGTTGAGCGGCTTGCCGGTTGCCAAATCCACCTCTTCCGGCTGCTCGCGGCGGCGCGGCGGCCCGTAGCCATAGTCCTCATCATCCTCAGCCCCAAAGCCACCGTAGGCACCCATCCCGCGCTTGAGCTTGTCGCTGCCTTTGCTGCCCATGAGGGAAAGCATTCGCTTGCGAGCCTCCTGCTCCTGCTCAAGCCGCTGCATTGCCTTTGGGACGTCTGGGCCCGCGTCTCGAGTCGGCTCGTCTCGGGCTCGCCTCGACACTGGGCCCTCATTCAGCCTTGCCAGCATTCGCTTTTTCGCCTCCTCCTCCGTGCTGTCGACCATCATGGAGCAGCCCCGGCAATTCGTGGACGCATGTGTTTGTACCTTCCCGGACGGTAGCCGCTGCCTGATATCGCATCGTAACTCCGAAACAGCTACCAACGAGAAGAGAATGCCTCGAGAAAACATCTTCGCGAAGCCTGGCGCGGCGGGGCGCGGAAGGATGCGCTCGACCACTGACACCACTACGGCGCTTTGCGCTGCGTCACAAGCCGCTACCACTCCACCATGCATCCATGCACTGCACTCGACTTCGCCAACATGGCACGCATACTGCACCATAGAAGCAAATCCGCCTGCTCCGTTCTGACACTGTGACAGAGTGACAGCTGACACTCAGTGACACTGACAGTGTGAGGAAAGCTCTATTCCGAGACAACAGTTAGGAATTCGAACAGAACAGTGTACATCCTATAAACCTATATACAGTGTAATTCGCTTTCTTTCTTAATACATGATACGCTGTCTCCGGATATCTACTCCTTTTCCCCCCAATGGCCAATGCACAGAGCCCCGAGCCGACGCTCAGGGCGCAACGCCTCGAATGGAGAGCTTGTCACGCGTCGGCTTGTCGTGCGGGCGGCCAGCGAGCGACTTCTGATTGGGCACGCGATAATGATCTCCGTCATCCTGGACGACCTTCTGCGCCCACGCGTCGGTGAACACGGCCGACGGGCGATCGCAACCGCACACTTCGTTCGTCGGGTCGAGCGTGGTGGTCTTGCCATCGTAGAAGAGCATCGTGAGCCGTTGCCACAGCGCCGTCCACGCGACGGTCGCGGTGGCCCCCATCTCCACCGCATGGGCGTTCAGGATCGCCTGCCCCGCGGCAAAGTGGCCCGCTTCGAACTGCGCCTTGGCTTGCGCCTCGCAAGTTGCGAGCGCCGTTTCCATGCTCGCCTCGAGCTCCTTGCGCGCCGCGAGCACGACGGGAGCTGCGCGGTCGGACCGTGTGTACACCTGGTCCGCCACGGCATTGTTGACCCACCATGCCGAGCTCCAGCTGAAATTGGTCACGGTGCCCTCGAGCCCCTTGGCGATGCGGCACGCGTCGCGTCCAGTGCAATCGGAGTCGTCGTACGAGAGATGGACCTCGCTCGCGCCGCCGTGGATGGGGATCTTGGGGCTCCACGAGTGATCATCCGCGCCCCAATGCAGCAGCACACCCATCGGCTTGGGCATCTCGGTCCTAATCGTCGCGACGAAGTGCCAGCTGGTCGCCTGAGTGCCCACGATGCGCTCGTTGACGTATGATGCCTCGCCGAGCTTCCACTCGAGGCCGTTCCAGCGATAGGGCGAGTGCTCGGCGCCTGCACCCGCGTCTTTGGACGGGTCAAACCACGTGCCCTCGTAGTGCCCGGACAGGAGCGTGTGCACATCGTCGCGCGTGAGCGCCGTCTTGGGCTTCACGAAGAGGGGCATGCGATTCGTCAGATTCTTGCCCTGCGCGTAATCGAGGTACTGCGCCGGGTCGAAGTGGGCCTGGTCCGCAATGACGCTGAAGACATGCCACACACGCGCCTCGCAAAAGCGAGCTCCGGAAAACGTGACAGGGTCGTAGATGTCGCTAAAGGAGAAGCGCGTGTCGTCCACCGCGCCCTTCCAGTAGCCGCGTGCGATGGCGAAGGAGACGGTATCGGGCGCGGACATGCACTGGCTTTCGTCGGTGCAGGGCAAAAAGGTGGTGATGCGAGCTTGGTTGGCGTGCGCATGCACGTAGCCCTCGGGCACGCGCAGGGCCACCCATACAATGCCCTTCTCCCACTTGCCTTTGCCGATGAGCTCCATGTACCAGACCTCACCTGTAGTTGAGTCGGAGATGCTGAAGCCCTCCATGTCCGAGGCGTAGCCGTATGTCGCCGTCAGGTTCTGCATGACCTGGATGGCCTCGCGCGCCGTGGCCGCGCGCTGCAGCGTGATCCAGATGAGCGAACCATAGTCCAGGATACGACCATCCTTTTCGTCCTTGCCCACGTTCGAGAGCTCCTCGAGACCGCCCAGTGTGGTTTCGCCGATGACGAGGCCCTGGCAGTTGGAGTTCCCCATGACATTGTAGGTGTGCGCGGGTTGTGGGATCTCGCCGAGTCGTTTGCCGAGGTCCCACGAGTACACCTCGCGCATCTCACCCGGCGAGTGGTTGCCAGCGGGCCAGTGCATGATAGCCCCGTGCAGCGCAGAATCATCCGCATTGTACGCGACCATTGGGTGCGAGTCGGCGGAAGCTCCGGCGGTAACCAACACGTTTGTGCAACCGCGCGTGCGAGCCGCCAGCGTGAGCAGGAGAGCCTTGGAGAGTGCGACCATGTCCTTTGTCCCTGTCCCCCCAGGACTGACGCTACAGGTGGCCACTCATCTCTGGCACCATATGTTTCAGGTGTATGTGTGCATTCGAATGGAGGTCGGTGTGATTTCTAACAGGGATCGCTCCACTCCTCTGCGAAGGTCGTATCGGCGTCCCGACGATTCAAATTCACGAGAAAAAATGGGTGCAGACGTCTCTCGCCTTACGGACCGATCGGACCGAGCCGACGACGTCGGTGCGCTAACACCGGCACAAAATTCTGAGGAAAACGAGATAGTCGGCGCCGTCATCAACTTGCCTCGGTCCCTGGTGTCAGTTTCGCCCGAGTCAGCAGGTATGAGCAAGAGCCACAGCATGACGACGCTCTCCACAACCGTGCGGCTGGGTGCAGGCACAGTGGAGGACGACGCGTCGTCGTCGGCTTCCCGAACCGTCGGCGAGCTGCGCCCAAAACACGGCGTCGTCGTCACCCCTGAAATGAATGTAGCCGAGGCTGCAAAGCTCCTCGCCGCGCAGCGGCAGGACGCGTGCCTGGTCCTCTCCTCAGCTGGCGCGGAAGTCGAGGAGGCATCTCTCGAGGGCATCCTGACGGACGTGGACATCGTTCGAAAGGTGCTCGCGCTTGGCCTCGAGCCGCAGACTGTGCTCGTCCGCGACGTGATGACACGCAACCCGATCTGCGTGCGCTCGAGCTCGGGCGTGGACCATGCCCTCGCCAAAATGCGCAGCAAGCACTGCCGCCATTTGCCCGTGGTTGACGCCAAGGGCAATATCAGCGGCCTGCTCGACATCGCGAAGCTGCTCTTCGACGTGATGCAAGCGGCGCAGGGCCTGCGTGGTGGGCAGCGCCAGCTGGCCGATCTCTTCGAGGACGAGACCGTCATGCGAATGGGCGGCGCTAAGGGTTCTGGCGCCGCGCCCACGCAGCGGCTGATGCAGGCCGCGCTGCTCATGGCGGAGCGCCGCTCGGCGTTGCTCGTGTCGCGCACTGCCGACCAGAGCACTGTCGACGGCATCTTGACCCCCAAAGATCTTCTCTTTAAGGCCGTCGCTGCCGGGAAGCCGACGCACACGGTCTCGGTGGAGGAGGTGATGACGGTTGCGCCGGACGTGATGCCCTCCAGCGCCACCGTGATGCAGGCGCTCCACCAGCTCTCGACGGGCGGCTACCGTTCCGTGCCCGTCGTCGAACCGCTCACGGGTAAGCCAGTGGGCGTGCTCGACGTCCTCGCGCTCGTCGAGGCGGCTCTGCACTCTCCTGAGCCCGAGCGACCTAGAGCTGTGCCGCTAGCCGTGCCGCCAGATGTACAGATAGCTGCGCCGGAAATGTCGCCTCCGGCAGCTACCTCGTCGGCCGCCGTGGCCAAGGTACTGGCCTTCGGACGCACCCACAGACTGCCACTCGCCCTCGGTGGCTGCGCTCTGATAGCTGCATTGGTGGTGCCGCGCTCGCCCACGGTCCTCGTGGTGCTCGGCAAGGTGAAGGTCACTGCGAGCGAGACTCTTGCCAAGATGAAGCTTGCCTCGAGTGCCACACTCGCCTCGGGGTTAGGGGCCTTTGCACTGGCCAAGGTCAGGGCGAGGGAGACGCTGAGCGAGACGCTGGCCACATTGAAGCTTGCATACAAGGCGACGCTCGCCTCCACGCATGCTGCTCTGCATGCTGCTCTCACGTCAGCCGTGGCACGTGCGTCAGCGCTGCTTCCGAGCAGCGTTGTCGGACGGCTCAAGCAGGGGCCCGTGGTGTGACGCCGTGGGAGTGGAGGCTGCGACGCGTGCGGTGCCGGCTTCCAAGGGTTGGTGTGCTGTGCGGTGCCATTCAAACCTGTGGTCGAGCGTGCGTGTATGGCTCGCGCGTCCTTGCCTAACCCAGCCAGCATCGATGGAGTTGTAAGAGGCCCTCCGCTCAGACGTCAGGGCGGTCGTCGTACCAGAGCGAGACGGCGGACTGCTTTACAGGAAACACAGCACCAGCACAGGCGTCCGCCGACCGACGGCCAGACCGGGGCCGTCCGATACCTTCCGCACGCACGGACACGTACCGTCGAGATATGAATCGCTGCCGCTGTACGTGCTATCATCGGATCGGATGCGTGAAGCGTGTATTTTGCGAGGTTCACATTAACCGGGTCAACATTTTTATTTGTTGCCCAATTTGTTCATCCTCTTATTCATCCTCGGACCTTGCCGGGGGCGCGAAAGTAGCTCGGTCGGACACCACTGGGGACCCAAAAAGAACCTGTTAGATCGGGTTTCTCTCCCAGAAGCGAAAACCCCTCTTGAGAAGGCCTCCAGGCCAAAGCTCTCCATGGGGACGCGAATTGAGCTCCCTCTTGGCGTGGCCAGGGTACAAGATTGGCCATCCGCTTT
>JWZX01002241.1:0-23385 GCA_001275005.1 Chrysochromulina tobinii | reverse complement strand
CGCCAATCTTCGGCGCCATCGCCGACTCGCGCGGCCGGCGGACTGCGGTGGTCTTATCCGTGGTGATCATGGGGGTCGCAGGAGGTGGCGCCGCGACCTCCCAGAGCTGGCTCGCGTTGTGCCTCTGGATGGGCTTGATGGGCGTCGGCCTTGGTGGCGTGATGGTGCCGTTTGATCTCCTGTCTGAGATCGCGCCGCCCAAGCAGCGCGGCGCGGTGCTCAACCTGACGAACTGGTTCTGGTGCGCTGGCTCGATCCTCGTGCTCGTCGCCGCATGGTTCTCCGTCGGCTCGTTAGCGCCTGGCTTTCCTCCCAGTAGCTGGGAACCGTGGCGTGTGCTCGTTCTCATGGTGGTGACGCCGGTGCTGTTCGCCCTGGTGCTCACCCCGGCGCTGGTCGAGTCGCCGCACTGGCTGGTGGAGCAGGGACGGTGCGACGAGGCGATGGCCGTGCTCGAGAAGATCGCGCGCCTCAACTGCCGCCCGCCGATCAGTGGTGACGCTGGACTAGGCGACTCGCTCCTGTCGGCACGCCTGTCGGCACGCCCTTCAGCGGGGCTTCGCGATTCGCTCCTCGACCTGGTCGCCGACGATGGCGCGGACGCGGACGTGGGCGCGGGCGCGGGCGGCGTGACGGCACGGCTGGATCCCGGCGCGGTGCGCCTGTCGCGTCTGTCGCAAGGCGTCTCCATGTCTGCGCGTGCAAACCACGAGCGTGCCGCCGCGACCCCGGCTGAACGCGCCGCGCGCCTCTGTCTCAAGCCCCTGGGACTGGGCGGCGCAGTCGACATCCTCGCCGAGCCAGCCCTGCGCCAGCGCGCGCTTACGCATTGGCTCCTGTGGCTCATAGCGGGCTTCGGGTGGGCAGGCACCGTCTACTTCCAGACGTTCATCTTGGGCAACAACGGCTCTGCGAGCGACGACGCTGGCGACGCCGGCAGCGGCCCCACCAACGCCTCGTCGGCTTTCGCATGCGACTTTGACTACACGGCGCAGCTGCCAGTGCTAGCCTCTGAGCTTCCCGGCACGCTTCTTGTGCAGCTGGTCGTCGACTCTCCCCGTGGACCGTTTGGTCTCTGGGGCGGCCGACGCGGCGTGCAGATTTGTGCGTTCACGGTATTAGCGACCTCCAGCGCGACGATGGCGCTCGGCGTCGGTGTCATCGGCAGCACCGCCGTGACGGTCTTAGCTGCCCTCTCGCGCTTCTCCCTCGCGGCGGGCAACAGCGCAATGTGGATCGCTGCGCCGGAGATGTACCCGACACGCGTGCGTGGTCTGGGCGCCAACACGGCCTTTCTCTTCAATGTGATGGGCTGTATCCCAGCCTCGAATTGGGTGTATTCGGGCCTCCCCGGGTGGCTCATTGGCGCTGTGATCGCCGCGGCCAACCTGAGCGTCGCCGTGATTGCGAGCTTCCTGCCGGAGACGGCGGGCATCGGATTCGACGAGGACCATTGAGCAGCGGCTCTCCCCAGGGCTCTGACTGACTGTATGACTCGGTAACAGTCGAGTTGAGCGTCCAGTCACCAGCCCATTTCAAGACTTTCCAAAGTTGCATCTCGTCGAGACGGTGTGGTGCGCGGGGGGACCGCGACGAGACTGACTGGGACGGTCCCTGCACCCTGGCGTCTAATTTTGTGTACCATCCATGGCGATGCGCTACGGCCTACGCCGATTCGTCTCCGTTATGTCTTTAATTCGTCTGACGTCTCCCCGCATCGGTTCCTCCCAGTCCCGCCCGACCCGGCGACAAGATGCTTCCACCCACCACCGGGCCGGTCCCTGTCGACGTGTCGGTGGCGGCGTTCACTTGAACACATCGGTTTTCTCTTACAACCGTACCTCAAAGTCGCATCTGGAACCGCAAACTCTCAAAGATAGTCGCGCATAGTGCCCTGTGCGCGCACTGGCTCTGGATCTCTCGTAAACGCAATGTAAATGTCTCGAACCCGCTAACGTAAATGCCTGAATCGTAATTAGACTTTCAATTATCTGCCAGTTGAGATCGGACCGGCCGCGGACTCAGCGGCGACCTGTGCCTTCTCGCGCCTACAGTGTACGTACAAGAGTCGAAATGCATTAACCCACACCGCCGCCTACTCCTACAGCCGCGTGCACGAGTGGCCTAAAGTTGGCCGGCGCACAGGGTTGGCAGTTGACGCACGCGCCGGGGGACGAGTCGGCCTTGTACTCGCCAGAGGGGCAAGGCGCACACGAGCCGTAGCTCTCGGGGCCGCAGAAGACACGGTACTCGCCCACCGGGCAGCTGGCGCACGGCAGGCAGAGAGAGTTCCAACTGCCCGTCACGTTCTTGTAATGATTGTGCGCGCATTGCGCGCACTGGCCGCCGTAGCTGGCCGACGGACCGAGGCGAAAGGTGCCTGGCGCACAGCTCTGTACGGGCGAACAGGGCGTGTCCCACGCAGAGTCTTCGCTCTTGAACGTGCCCGCGGGGCACGTCTCGCAGACCCCTTGGCTGGAATTGCCGCAGCCGACGAGGTACGTCCCTGGGCGGCAAGGCCGACACGGCCGACACGGTTCGTGCCATAGGCATCTCCCTTCCATGTGAGCCAGGAGATGTGCCCCTTCCATGTGCAACTTATATGTGCCAGATGCGCATGGCTCGCACGTGCCAGGGCTTGAGCCGCCACATCCAACTCGCATCGCCCCGCCAGGGCACGCATGGCACAAGGTGCAGCGTGCATCCCAGCTGCCCGTCGCGTTCTTGTATTGACCCGCGGCGCACGGGCGGCAGATCCCTGGCCGGTCCCAGCCGCACTCCGTGCGCACGAAGCCGGCGGGGCAGGGCTCACACGGAGAGCACGGCGTATCCCACGTGGCGCTCGCGTTGCGCTTGTAGAAGCCCTTGGCACACGCGAGGCACACGCCCGACGCCAGTGTGCCGCATCCCGACCGAAACATCCCATCACCGCACGCCTCGCACGCGGTGCACGCCGAATTCCAGTCCGCGCGACCGGGTTTGTACGTGCCGGCGGCACATGGGGCGCATGTGCCGCCGGTGGTGCGCTCGCATGTCGTGGGCGACGGCGGTGGCCTCGGCGGGAATAGAATGGTTGGTGCAGCCACCTGCAACGCATTCGGGTCAAGCCCGAGAGAAGCGGCGATCGTCGCTGTGATCGTTTGAGCGCTCAATATCGTACTTGCGGCCACCTGAGCCTCCTCCGGAGTACCCTGCTGAGAGAGAATGACGGTCGCCTCCACGGTCGACGACTCGAAGGTCACCGTCAGGTTCGTCGAGTTGAGCACGGCGGCAAGGGCGCTCGTGAGCGCTGCGGTGAGCGCTTCGGATGAGGTCGCATTCGTGGCGAGGCTCGCTCCGGACGCGAGCACCACACTCACCACGAAGCGAACAGCTTGCCCGTTCGCCTGTCCCTGGAGCCGCCGCCGCCGCTCGCCGTCCTCGCCGCTACCTTGCAACCGACGCTGCCACTCATCGTCCGCCACTGCGCCCACGAGCAGCCGTCGGCGCCGCTCGCCGTCCGCAGCCACGGCCACAGTGCAGCTTGCGGTGGCGTACGGCGCGCAAACGGCCGTCTCGACAGCGCTTCGGTACTCCGTCTCGTTCGCGCCCGCTACGGCTGCGCCAAGGTCGACGCTAATCGTCGTGCGTCTCACGATGACGATCTGTGCGTTGGAGCCGTTCGCCAGCCCCATCGAGCTTATGAGCGTGGCGGTGAGATCGTCCGTGGTGAGGTTGGCCGACAGAGCCTCAGCCGACATGGCTACATTGAACGTCACCTGATAGCCCACGGGCGGATGAGGCGGAAGGGACGGCGGTGGACAAGGCAGTAGCGGGGGCGGCGGCGGCGGCGGCAGAGGGGTTCGTGATGATGACGGGGATGCGTCGGGTGTTGGGGATGGGTCGGGCGACGGCGATGCGTCGGGTGATGGGGATGGACTGGCCGATGAGGCATTCCAGCAGTGAACGTAGGGGCTACACTGCGAATGGCAAAAAGGCGGCGCATTGCGACAGGCCGCGTCCGGCGCCGTGACGCAGTAAACGTACGTCGTGCAAAGCTCCACGCACCCAGTAGGCATCATCGAGCAATTGGCCGGAGAGTATGCGTCAGGCGATGGCGATGCGTCGGGGGCGGGGGATGGGGTTGGGCCAGACGATACAGGCGATGCGGTTGGATTGGGCCATCGAGGGCCACAGTCGGTGCAGTCAATGCCGTACTGGCAATCAAAGTACTCGGCGCCGGGGCCGCCGTCGTCGCAGATGCCATCCGAGGCTCGGATGCACGTATCGGTGCAGAGAAGCGCGTCGGTTGTTGGGGATGGTGAAGGGTCGAGCGACGGGGATGGTCCTTGCTCGCCAGGACGCTGGGGTACAAAAGTGACCATTCGTACGACGCTCGGGCTGTTCGTGTGGTCGGCTGTCGCGAGAACGAGGCGAGGCTGCAGATAGCCCTCCGACGCTGTGAAGTTGGAGCTGCAGCCGTTCCACGTGTTCGGCCCGAACGCGAGCTTGAACTGTCGCTGTGGCTGCCCTTCATACAGTGGGGAGATGGTCGAGTCCAAGTTGATGACGTAGCGGTCGTTGGCGGTTCCGCCAGAGCGCCAGAGGCCAACGACTTCCGCGCCAGCGCCCTCGGCTGGGTTCCAGCCGCCGGGGTGTGTGCCGACGCCGCAGTTGATGTGAAGAATGATCTCACCAACCGGCGTGGGTAAAAATGGCATTCGGATTTTGCCGCTAGCATCCAACTGCACCACTGTGGGAAGCGAGGAGCCACCCGTCCCTGAGCCGTCCTCTCCGGAGCTATCCTCTCCGGAGCCGTCCTCTCCGGCATCCATGGGAAGCCACACAGCCCTAGCGTAGGCTGGTTGCTGGGCGCTGTGCACCGGGTTATCTGGAGAGTACTGCACGTCGCCTAATCGCAGTGGCGTCGCGCCGTTTGGCATCGCCACATGGAGGTATCCCATGCTGCCCGACGCATAAGGCCCCCAATCCTGCTGCTGAGCCTTGCTTCCTGACGGAAGCAGAGCGACCAAGCACAGGGCAAGCCGCCCTCGCATACGTACCGGTACGCCGTGAAAGGTTTGTGTGAACGTTAACACGACAGGACGCGACAACTGTTATTGCCCGCTCTTGTGTGCCGCAGCCAACTTGACGAAGCGGATCGCACTTCAGCGGATCCCACTTCAAAAACGCGGAGACAGACACTCGGAGCACACAAACCGAACCACCTCAAAGCCAACCCCACCCACCGACTCACGCGCCAGACCACACCCGAACCCCGGGACTCACGCACCAGTCACGCCAGCGTGGGAGCCCTCATTCACAATGAGAAAGGAGGGGCTTGACCAGGACGCGAAAGGAAAACATGTTGGGGGAACAGGGCGTGAGGTCTGCGCTGCGCCGCCGTTCCTCGAAAGCGGTCGAAGTTGCGCTCGGCGCCGACGAGCGCGTGAAATTCAGCGCCGCAGATCAGAAGGTCAAGGAGGCGCTCGCGGCGTACGAGGCCACGAGTGCGAACCGGCGCTCGGAACAGGTGCCCACCGAATTCCTCGGAGCAGAGAGCGCATCGCTCACGATGCCCGCAGGGAGAGAGCCGGGGTGCGCGTTCCGCATCCTGGCACGCCGCCCGCTTTGTTGCCTCCTCCTCATCTACCTGCTGTCCGTCGGCTCTTTGGCGGGCATCTTCTTGATAGGTGATCTAAACCTCACTGTGCAGACGGAGCTGTTCGAAGATCAGACGCAACTAGCGGTGCAGCGCCAGTTTCTCACCACCCAGCTGGAGTACACCGACTACAGCTCATATCGCAACTACGCCCGTCGCCAGCTGTATCACCAGCCTGCCACTGCCGACGAGCAGAAATTGCAGTGCGATCATTCACACAACGACCTGTGGGGCCAGAGAGTGAGGACCTACTCGATCGTGTACTCGACGCGTGATGGCTCGCCGGTGCTTTCTCCCGCCGTGCTGCAGCGCATCCTGCTCCTCGAGCAGAATATCCGCCGCTGGATCAGCGAGGCCGAATTTTGCCGCAGGCACCGGCGCGCTGTTCGGGTGGGCTCTCGCACCGTCGCCGGCTTCTGCGAGCCACTCGACACAGCACTCAACTACTTCTTCCCGTCGGTGGTGCGCCCGGGCACCGTCGCGGGCGTGAGCGGCAGCAGCTCGAACTGCACGGCCATCAACGGCAGTGGCTGCTTGCGCTTCGACGGCGACGGCTTCGGGCGCGATGCGATGGCGACACGCGCGGGAACGCAGTGCGAGCCGGCGCTGTCGCAGCGCGAGGTCGATGACGTCTTCGGTTGGATGGTCAAAGAGGGGCTCATGGGCTTCTTCAGCCAGGGCGCGAACGGCAACCCAAATGGCACCTTGCTCGGCGCGGCCAACCGCTCCCAGTCGCGCCGCGTGCGCTATCTACGTACGCGTTTCTCGGTGCCAATTGCCGCAAATGCGGGCTTGTTCTCCCCAAAGCAGGGGCTCGCGCTGCTGCGGATGCTCGAGGAGGCGCTCGATACGACGCTGGAAGTACAGGCCGACTTTGCGAAGTGTAACCCTGATCTCGTGGGCAGGCAGATCCGCGAGGCCGTCTCGAACGACGTCATGCTGCTCTTGGCGGCGGTGGGCTTGATCGCGGGCTTCATGCTCGTGTATTTCCGCAATCTCGCCTTCGCCATCCTCGCCGTGTTTCAAATCACCATCTCGTTCCCGATGATGGCCTTCTTCGTGGACGTCGTGCTGCGCCAGCGCCCCCTCTCCGTCTTCAGCGCGTGCTCGCTCTTCATCGTCACCGGCGTCTCGAGTGACAATATCTTCGTGGTCCACGAGACATGGCAGCAGGCCTACCTTTTGCGTCTCAAGTCGGGAGAGCGGGCGAGCGCCGCCGCGCGCGTGCGCTGGACGCTGCTCCAGGCATCACGCCCCCTCTTCATAGCCGACGTCACCACCGCCTTCTCCCTGTTCATCAACTGCTTCTCGCCGCTGCGCGCGATCGCGCAGTTCGGCCTGTGCGGCGGGATCCTCATCATGGTCAACTTCGTCCTCGTGCTCGTGTAACGCGAGCTGATTGCCCCTGAGTGCCATGTAGTTGCGAGCTGATTGCCACTGATGCCCACCAATTGCCTCCCTCATCAGGAACACTCCTGCGCTACTCTTGCTCGAGGAGCGCGGCTACTTTGTGTGCTTCGGACCGGGCTTATTCAAGTGGCTGGGCCAGCGCAGAGGGTGCTGTGGGTCCGCGCGAGCTCGGTTCAACGGCTTGTTTCGGAATCTCCGAGTTGGGGAGGGTGGCGCCCTCGTCGCCGGCGGGGCCTCGGGGCGCGACGCCGCCCAACGGTTACTCGTGGAGCGCCACGGCGACACAGCCTCACGCCTGCTGCACCTGATGCATGGGCTCATTTATCGGCAGAGGCGTGTGCTGCTCGTGGCGTTCCTTGTGCTCTTCGGGCTGCTCGTCCCGCCAGCCCTCGCCATCCTTTCGAATCGGGTGGGCGGAGATCTGTCAATATTTGGTGCGTCCGTCGAGATGTTCGCCGTCGACCTTATTTGGGAGAATCGCACGGCAGTCTTCAGTGGCGTGGGCGGTCTCGCGCAGCTCGAAGCACGCCCTCTCGTCCCCGGCTGGCCTTCACTGTACCGACGCCTCGCCCGCGGATCGCTCTCATATCGAGTCCCCTCTCTCGAGTTCGCCCTCTGGCCCTCAGGCACCGTCCTTCTCTCGTCGGTCCTCTTTGTCGACGCGCTGCTGCTGCTGCTCTCTACCGGCTGGCCCTCCGCCCTGCTGCGCTATCTTCGCCGTGGCATAAAGGGCTTGCGTGCCTCGGGCGTCAGCCTTGAGCAGCAGTCGCCCGACGGGTGGGCAGGTGTCATTTGTGCATGCGGCCGCGTGCAGCGATCGTTGCTCAGGCTCTTCTCGAGTGGGCTCCTCGCCGGGCTGGGGGGCGCTAGGCCTCGTACTGCAGTCGAACGAACGCTGGGCTATCCTGCTGCTCGGCTGCCACTACCCCGTCGCGCTCAACGCCGTGCTCGCAGTGCTCTTCCTGGCACATGCCCTCTTCTTCGCTGGCCTTGGCTCCATCTTCCTCACACGCTATTTTGATCGCGTGGTCTCGCAGCGCTGGTTATTCGGAGAGGCCGACCCAGACGAGGTGAACCCCGAAGCAAGTCGCCGGCGCCGGCGCACGAGGCGTGGATGCGTCTTCCTCGTCCTCGCAGCACTCATGATCACGGCGATGGCGCTCGTCATCAATTACATGGAGCCCGAGAATGAGGGTCGACCAGCCATCAGCGACGGCAGCGACGGCAGCGACGCCGAGGGCGACGGCAGCGACGGTGGGGGCGGCGGCGGTCCCCCATGGAAACCGCACTGGGAGGGCATCTGCCTGGCGACGCTCTGCTTGTTCTGGTCGGTCGTCGTGATGATGGCCGCCGCGGCTTCGGTACGCAACGCGCCGTTTGGTCCCTTCTTGCCGTCCTGCGCGACCAACGAGTCGCGACGCACCAAGATGAGCTTCGTGATGGTGTGCACGTTCGCATTGGTGCATGCGGGTGGCTGGACGCTGCTAGCGCTCTCCGGGTATGACCTCATCTGGCCGCGACACGCGCAGCTCGCGCTCGGAATCGGCCTTTTGCTCAGCGCGGCGCTGCCCGCTGTCTATGTGTGCGTGCTCGAACGGAAAAAGCCCCTCTGCTTGCTCCGCCCGGTGCCTTGCAGCCGGGCCGTTGCGCTCGTGACGTGTGTTACTCTCACCCTTGCCTCGAGTTTGGCCGGTGTGGCCCTCATCGCGAGCGTGGCGGATGCGAGCTGCCCGCAACAAGCCCAAGCCCAAGTGGCGTTCAACAAGCCCGAGCTGCCCGCAACGAGCTCGATCACAGGTGGCCGCGGGACGGGGCGCGGTGAGAACAGCACCTCCCCACACGCCGGCTCCGGCATCGACGTGCCTGCTTGGTCGCCGCCGTGGCAAGCGATCGGCGTCTGTGGCGTCCTACTGCTCTGGGCGACCATCCCGCTCCTTGCCGGCTTCGTCACCCTTCGTGGTCAGCGGTTGGGCCATCTCCTCCCAATCGAGGCCAAGGCACGACTGCGCGTGGTTCCCGGCCCCTCTTCACGCCCTCGTGCCGCCGAGGAGTCCAACAGTGTCGCGCGAAAGTACGGACAGCTGCTCGTGGTGCTCGGGACGGCGCTACTCGTGCTCGCCTTTGTGCTCTTGGTCCTCTCGGGCTTCGGAGCATTCCTCGGCTCGGGCGAGGATCTGCGCAATCTCCTCGGCGCGTGCGTGCTGGTCACCTCACTTGTACCCGCGATGCTCGCCTGCGTCGTCGGGTACGACACCACGGCCTGCGGCGGGCTTGTCGCCTCAACGGACTTTACGCGACGTAACCGCTGGACCATGACGTTCGCGTACGTTGATCTCATGCTCCTCTGCCAGCTGGTCTCGGTTGCCGTGTTTAGAGCGAATGCCGAATTCTTCGCGTGGTGGCTCGGCGTGATCTGGATCATCAATGCAGCAGTGAGCTTCATGGCCGCCCGGGTAGTCTCGACGCGCGTGCCAGTTGGCTTCCTTCGTCCTCTCGACCCACCCCAAGTACTCGGCGGCGGAGGAGGCGTCATCACGGGCGTGCGGCTACAGCGTGTCGGCCTGACGCCGCGCGAGGCAGCCTCGCTTCTTCTCTTCTCCATGCTCGGGGCACTGCTGCTGCTGTTCGGCATCGCCTCCCTATTGCTCGCCTACATCTGGACGGGACACGACGCCGTCTTTGGCGGCGACGCGAGCGTTGCCATCGCGCTCGGCATCACCTTGCTCATTGACGCATTCCTCTGCCTTGCCGTTGGCATCGTCTTCTTTCGTCGTACGGCCCTCCTCGTCTTCCAGCCGACGGAGTGGGCTCGCAAGTCGCGTGTGCCCGCAATGCTCTGCCTCGGGCTCGCCGCCTTGTGCCTCCTCATAGGGAGCCGTTACCTCAGCGATCACCTGCCGGAGATTCGTCCAACCGGAGATACGCCCCCCCGAGCTTCCCCACCCCCGCCCCCGCCCCCGCCGCCAGTGGCCTTGGCGCGCCTCTCCTTTGGAAGGGCGGACGCCCTCGCAGGCTGCCTGGCATGCCTCGGCTGGGCCGAAGCGATCGTGCTCCTCCTCGCAGCGTACGTGCAAGCGCTTGGGCGCCGATGGGCGTGCTTCAGGCCGCTCGTCTCGCACGACTTATATCCAAATGCGGCCTCCGCTCTCGTGCTCGGCAGCGCGGCCGTTGCACTCGCCGGGTACCCCTCGCCGCGTACGTTGCCGCAGACATGAAACGGTGGTCTTACCTCTGGAGTGTGCGCGTGCTGCCGCTGGTGGGCGAGGTGACGATGGCGGCGCACGCCGCCATGCTCGCTGTGATGCTACGCCAGATAGGGAGAGCATGGCGGAAGCACCGGGCCGGCGCCATTGCCGACGGCGGCGGGCCTTCCATACTCGGCATCTTCACGCTCGGACGTTCCTTTTTAGTCCCCTTCGCGCTCGCCTTCGTGTCGCTGCTCGGCTGCCTCGCAACGGTCGCTGTGCTGCCTTGGCAGTGGCGTGAGCTCTTTCTCGCGAGCGGCCAGGCCAGCGGCATCGAGCCCGGGTTGGAGCTACTCGGAGGGCTGCAGGCCGCGGCGGCGCTCTACTTTCTCTTCTCGCACGGCCACACGTACAACGAGGACCTAACGCACGCGCAAACGCAGCTGCATGCGGCCAAAGCCAAGCCGCAGGGCGCCACGCTGGCGAGTGTCGAGCACCGCGATGACAAGACCACGCTCGTCTGGCGGCGGCTCCTCCTCGCCTTCTCGACGCTCCTCGCGCTGGGCAGCGGCGGCTGCTACACGCTCGCCCTCGGTCCCAAGGGCTTGGTCGAGGTGGACTCGGAGAGACCGTACCTCACGTGCCTCTTCATCGCGCTCGCTCTGCTCGTCCATCTGCCCATCCTCGCGATCCATGCTGATGTCTTTTCCTCGGGCGTCGCCGCGGGCGGCTTCGCGCCCCTTGAGCGCATCATCGAGCCCAACGGCCGAGTCCGAAGCTTCCCGAGCCGACGAGCGGGCGGCGCGCTCGCTGTGCTCACGTGCGCGGCCGCCTTTGCAACCGGCGTGCTCCTCGTCGTCGCGATGGTCACGATCGAGGTGCGCCCTAGCGCCGTCTCGGGCGCCGCCTCAAGTGGTGTGAGAACTGGCGGGATGGCCGACCAGGTGCCTCTCATCGACGCCGACAAGTGTAGCATCGTCTTTGGCCTCGACCCGACCCCGCGCACGACGGGCGCCGTGCCGAGCGAGCTGTCGTGGCTCGATGGGCAGGGGCAGCGGCGCTGGGCGCGCGCGTACGCGGGCTTCGACCCGGGTCGTTTCAGCTGGCAGCAGGAGGAGCTGCGGCTGCTGTGCGATGAGCTCAAGGGCTCGTCTGCCCATCCGGTCGTGCACGCTGCCTGGGACAACCGCGGCGGCTGCCTGATGAACCGAGTTTACCAGTACGCCACCAGAACCGGCGCCTACGTCACCAGAACCGGTGTAAGCTATGGGTGGCCGTTGCCCGAAGATGATTTTCTCGAGGTGCTGCTCCTCGTGCTCGCAGGGTGGCCCTCCCTGCGCGGATCCGTTGGATTCCACGCGGACGGTGCCACGGGCTACCCGACGCGCGTCGGCGGGCTCCCCACTCGGATTGCGTGGATGAAGGAGCAAGTACGCTCCAAGTACCCCAAGGGTGGCCAACTGATCAACGACGTCGCGCGGCTCGATCGTTACGAGTCCGAGTGGATCAGTTGGTTCGCCTCACTCCCCACGCTCCTCGAAGGCCGAGCGCAGTGGAACGGCAACGTGTCGCATGCGCCTGCGGGCCGATCGGCCTTTGACGACGGGTTCGTCACGTGCTCGCAATTCGCCATCGGGCCGACGGTGCGTGCGTTCCTCGACGGAGTGACGCGTGCGCTCGTGTACACGCCCCTCTTCTGCCTCGTCGCGATGCTGCTCTTCCTGGGAGACGTGTACCTATGCTACGTGGCGCTCTACACGATCGTCGCGATCATCGTGTTCGTGCTTGGGCTGCTCGGCGTCCTTGGCATGTCTCTCGGCCCGATCGAATCTCTCTCGTTCGCCATCGTCATCGGCATCTCCGTTGACTACCTCGTCCATTTTGCCTACGCCTTCAAGCACTCGCTCATGCCCGAGCAATACTACAAGAGCCGCGCCGTACTGCTCGCGCGTTCAAGCTCGACATTCGCCTCCGGAGTGACCACACTGGCCGCAGTCGTCCCCCTGATCTGGGCGCAGGTGCGCCCCCTACGCATCTTTGGCGTCATCTTTAGCGTGGTCGCGCTCGTGTCGCTCTGCTGCGCCTTCTTCCTCTTCAACGCCATCCTGATGGCCACCGGCCCCGGCATCCGGATGACCATCCACTCGCTGCTGTCGGGCTCCGCGCTCGCGACCCTCACGCACTCGACAAGCACTCAAAGCGCGGCCGCCGACCGGACGGATGGCATCGAGATGGCGGCCAGGGCTCGAAACGGCGAGAGCGCAGCTTCCAACGGCGAGATCGCAGCTCCCGGTGGCGAGAGCACAGCTTCCAGCGGCGAGATCACAATCTTCACGGAGGAGCTGGGAAAGGCCTTTAAAAGGTTCTCGGCAAAGGGGGTCCTGGGATCGATCAAAGTCTGATCAAGGCCGGATTGGAATGCGACTCTGGAGACATGACTCTTGCGACTGGTACACTCAATTTACACTCCTATGAGCTTTACAACATCATGCCAGACGCGTCTTGTAACTTCGCGGCACCGCCCGCCACATCGGAACATCGAATTGGCGCCAACGAATTGGAGATTACTGGGACCTCGCACATGTAGCATGTAGCCTTGTAGCGCCGCGCGGCGGGTCGTATGGCGGAGGGTACCGTGGGTACCGTGTACGCGACGCCCGACGGCGCGACTGCGTAGCGCGCTGCCGGCAGTGCCGGCTGGATGATTCCGTGGATTCCGAGACGAGATACGTGTCGAGACGGGGGATCTCGGACGGTCCCCGGAAGTGATAGAGTCAGTAGTGCAGGTCGCGGCGGATAATAGTCGTTAGTCCGCCTCGCGTCATTGTGCATCAGATCCACCGTGCACCGATCTCCAGCGGATAAAACGGAATATGATTTTTATGAGAGAGGTGCGTTCTACCAAATTGAACAGTCTCGTCGGCGACTTGCTGTCTGACGCGCATGTGCTCCGGAGCGGAGCTCCCAGTACCGGAACACTCGTGAACGTACATGAACGTACTCTTACGTGAGATCTGAGAAGGATCAAACGACTGGAGGGCCACCCGTGGTCGACCGAAGGCCGTGACTCGGCCTGCAACTGCTGGATACACATCTCGCTCTGTCACTGATCGACAACCTCATCGCCATACGCATTCCTGCGAGGCGCGCGTCGAGGCGCCGCGTCGTGCGGCGCCGTCTCGAGCACTGGAGGCCGTGCGACGGGGCGGCCCGTGCCCAGTGTAGGAGGATCGACGGCAAGGCGGGCTTGGTGGCGCTGACGAATCGCCTCCCAACTGTTCGTCGCCGGCGAGGCCGAATGCAGTGGAGATGAAGTTGGACCCAAATCGTCCAGAGGAGCCACGTCCGTGTCCTCAGCGAGTGAAGCAGCAGGTGGCGCGTCGGGCGTGGCGAACGCCTGCGGCCCGGATGGCGCGCTCACGGCTCGGGCCGCCTGCCCGGCGCGCTCGTCGTGCTGCTGCTCCTGCTGAATCCGCTGCTGCTGCTCGATATGGAGCCGCTGGACCGTCGCCGTGCTTCCGTCGCGCTGGATCTGCCTTGCCTGCGCCACGAGCGGCGACGGCGCAGTCCGGCTGGCCTCGAAGAGATCCTGCAGGCAAGGTTTATTGGCTTTGTATTGTCCGAAGAAAGAGGCCGCCGAGCCAAAAGCACCGGCAATCGCCGCCCGCTGAGGGAGGTTGACTTTCGCGACCGAGGCGAGCGCGAGCCCTCCGCCGCCGCCGACGGCCAAGCCCGCCTGCCAGAATCGGTTGCTCCTTGCTTCGCACGACGAGAGCACCTGCTTTTCGGCGTCCGTCGGCTCGTACTGCGAGGCGCGCGCCCAGTAGCGGAGCGCGACGAAAGTCTGCGTCGCGTCGCGGTCGCTGATGTCGGTCGTCGCCATGCTCTCAGGCATATTCATGGCGTTCGTCGTCGAGAAGCAGGGCGGAAAGAGCTGTGAACGTGAAGAGGCCCAATTGCTGTCCAGGCTGTCCGCGCGCGAGCGCGAACGAGACCCCGAGTGAATCCGTCCATCACCGAATGGTTTCTAAGGAAAGGCGAGCGGCTTCTCTTCGATTCCAAATATTCCGGTAATAACAAAAGAGACCATATTTTCGAGGGCTGCAACATGCGTAGCAGGACGTCAGTTCTCCCGCAAGGCCCGACGATGCTCCGGATTTTGATCGTCAACGTCCTAGTTCGCCGCTGCATCAGCTACCGTCCTCGTCAGGGACGACTTCTCGACCAACGGCAACCTCGCGGGGTCGACGCCAGACGTGGGCGGCCCTTGGGAAGCCCACTCAGGAACCGCGAACCAAATCGTAGTCAGTCAAGGCGCAATCACCGTAAGCAGCGCTGCTGCTGAAGACGTCAACAGCGCATTCACACCTGCCGTGACTGCGGGCTCGGTGTACGCCGGTATGGACATCAACTATGCCACACCGTCTTCAACCACAGCGGGCGCCGGCACGTACTTCACGCACTTCAACTCTGGAACCTTCGTATGCCGCGTCTTCCCGACTGGCCACACGAGCACGACCTACAGGCTCGCCATCAGCGCAGCAGGTTCCGAAGTTACGACTGCCACCGCAGAGAATCTGGCGTATGGCACCACATATCGCCTGGTCTACAGCTTCGACACCGTTACCGACAAGTGCTCGCTCTGGGTCAACCCCACCTCGGAGGCCTCTACGAGCATCCTGTCGTCTGGCACGGCTGCGGCTACTACCACGGTCAACGCGATCGCTTTCCGGCAGGCGAGCGCGACACCATCCTGGACCCTCTCGATCCGCAACCTCATAGTCGCGACCACCTTCGCAGAAGTGCGTCCTCCGCCTCCTCCGCCGGCGGCGGCGGCGCCGCCCCCGCCGCTGCCGCCCTCGCCCTCGCCACCGCCGCCCTCGTCGTCGTCGCCGCCGTCCTCGGCTACCATCCTCGTGAGGGACGACTTCTCGACCGACGGCAACCTCGCGGGGTTAACGCCAGACGTGGGCGGCAACTGGGCAACCCATTCGGGAACCACGGGCCAAATTCAAGTCAGTCAAGGTGCAATCACCGTGAGCAGCGCTGCTGCTGAAGATGTCAGCAGCGCATTCACAGCGGCTTTGTCTGCGGGCTCGGTGTACGCCGGTATGGACCTCAACTATCCCACCCCGTCTTCCCTTACGGGCACCGCCGTCGTCACGTACTTCACGCACTTCATCGTGACTGGAACTACCTACGTATGCAGGGTCTTCCCGACTGGCCACACGAGCACGGGCTATAAGCTCGGCATCAGCACAGCTGCTAACACCGCAGAGTTCACCACCACCGCAGAGACCACGTATGGCACCACATATCGCCTGGTCTACAGCTTCGACACCGTTGCCGACAAGTGCTCGCTCTGGGTCAACCCCACCTCGGAGAACTCCACGAGCATCCTGTCATCTGGCACGACCGCGGCTGATACCACGATCAGCGCAGTCGCGTTCCGGCAGGCGAGCGCGACACCATCCTGGACCCTCTCGATTCGCAACCTCTATGTCGCGAAAACCTTCTGCGAGGCCGCCCGCACGACATGCCCACCGCCCAATCCCCCTCCGCCGCCGATCCCCTCGCCGCCGCCACCCACGCTGTCCACAATCTATTCCATCCAGTACACGGCCAGCCCCAACTGCGACCTACCCACTCAAGCGCAGCCTCTTCTCGGGCAGATCGTGATGGTGGAGGGCTACGTGACGGCTGTGAACCGCAACGGCGGCCTCTTCCTCCAGAACAGCACGTGCTGCTCCTCGTGCCCGTGCTCACCGTGGAGTGGCATCTACGTGTTCTACGCGTCTGCCCTGCGCACCACCCCGTCCCTCTGGCTGCCAAACGCCGCCGTCGGCGACCGCCTTCAGATCAGCGCCCCGGTCGGTGCGTTCGGAAATCTGACGCAGCTCGCCATGTCCGCCACCTCTGTGGTCACAGTGCTCTCGACGAACCACACGGTCCAGCCGATCGCGGTGACGACGGGCGCCATCGGCTTGGGCTGTAGCCTCTCGGGAGAGTCCTATGAGGGCATGCTCGTCCGCTTCACCAACGTCCAGATCATGTCGGAACCCAATAGCGCCGGCGAGATCCTCATCAACGATGGCTCGGGCCCCTCGCAGCTCGAGGACACGCTCCTAGACACGGACTTTCACCTGCAGAGCCTCGCTGCCGGCCCGCTCACCGGCAGGGTGCTCTCCTCCCTCACGGGTGTCGTGTACTTCTCTGGAACCGCGGGTGGCTCCTTCGAGATCTTCCCACGCACTGCCGACGACGTCGTGCTCGTGCCGCTGCCGCCGCCGTCGCCGCCGTCGCCGCCGTCGCCACCGCCGAGCCCGCCATCGCCGCCGTCGCCGCCAGCTAACCCGCCATCGCCGGCGCCCCCCCCACCACCGTCACCGTCTCCGCCGCCGTCACCGTCTCCGCCGCCGCCATCGCCGTCGCCGCCGCCGCCGTTGCCCCCGCGGCCCCCGCCGCCCCCACGGCCGCCATTGTCGCCGGGCTCCCGCGTCCTCGCCGCCATCACGGCGACCTTCACCGTGGCGGGCGATGTGACGAGCTTCAACCGAAACGCATTCCGGAACGCCCTGGCGACTCTGATGGGCGTGTCCCCGTCCGTGATCACGCTCAGCGTCACCTCCGCTTCCGTTTCGGTCACCGCCACCATCACGTACCCGACCCAGGCGGCGGCAAGTGCCGTGGCGACGTTGCTCGCCGCAACTCCGGCAGCCAACTTCACCGCCGCGCTTGGCGTCACCGTGCAGGCGGTTTCAAACATTGCACCAACGTCCGTCGCCGTCACTATGCCCTCGCCCGCGCCGCCGCCCTACATCCCTGGAGTCATCGTCAATGCCGACGGCACTTTGTCGATCAACCCAAACTTAATCACCGGCGGCGGCGGCTCCGGCGTGTCTACGGATGTGGTGGTCGGCGTCGCGGTGGGCGTGCCTTCTTTTGTGATCTGTGTCGCCATCATCGTGTGTAACTTCAAGCGCCGCCAGAAAAAGGCCTCAACCATCGTCAAGGCCATCCCGACCACGACCATCAACAACCCTGTGGCGCAGTCCTCGGCCACGAGCGGCGTCGAGATGAAGGACGCAATCTGAACCAGCGGCATGCAGCCGCGCGGGGTGGCAGGGCGCGCGCTCTCGCTCAGGCATCCGAGCGACGCGCACAGCGGGCGCGCATGACACATAAACAAGGAAGGGAGGAGGCGCATTAAGCTCGAAAAATGGTGCTGGGCGGTCCGTTACTGGGCGCGTTGGCCACCGTTGACGTGAGTCGTGACGAGACGAACACAGGAGCCGAACTGTCCCTGTACGTCACGATCGTACACCGGTGTAGCGTGAGTGGTGAGGCCCGTCTTGTGTACTTCTACTTATGTGTACCGCTTTGTTGCTGTTCGTTGGGTTTGTTACAGTGGGAAGCTCGACGGGTAGGCGGGTGGTATCCGCCAAATCCGGAAGCGGAACAGCGAGCTCTACGTCCATATGTCTACATCGTCGTACGCGCTGGGGAGCCGGGGGGCGCGCGGCCATGCGCGCGGCATGGCCACGCGGCCATGGGGGGCGGGCAGGCGGTAAAATATCATCAAACATTCGCACGACAAATTCAACAGCACCGCCGCGCCGCAGCCGACGGTCAGCAACAGCACGCAGCCCGCCAGCCCGCGTGTGCAGCACCGCCATCATCCGTCGGCAAGAAATATGAAATGGGCGTTCGCGCCGCGGCGGAACGTTTCGGCAACCGTTCACCTACAGCTCCAGCAGCACCCTCCGCGCGTTCCGCGTCCTCTCTACATCCTCTCTCCGCTCTGCATCGCATGCCGCTCTGGGTTTCTTAGTACGGGCGGGCGCCTTCGGTTTGGCTTTTGGACGCGTCTGTGACCTGGGTCGTTCACTTTTGTGTTTTGACTTGTTGTTTATTGTTTATACGCACCCTCTCGCGCGGTAACCGGGTCACGGGCTTGTCTGCTTCGACACGACAAGTATACAAGCATACAACGCATGCGGAGAGCCGGTGTGTTTTGAGGCTGCCGCGAATTGCCGCTTCCGGTTCTAGTTCCACGTTTTCTACGAGTTGCTACTGGTACTTGAGTTGCAGAAGGAGCGCGTTCTCAGCAGCCTCTGCCGCCCTGGCCCGTTCCGATGCCGCTGCCACGAGCTGTCTAGGTGCTTCAGCCGCTCTCTGTTTCCACCTGTCCGCATCCGCCCTGTGAGCGGCGACCGCCAAGCAGCTGGCCGCTTACGTGGGCTTATCCGTGGGCGGCACTACGAAGGTAGATGTTGAGGGCAGTTGGCCTGCAGTAAGGCCTGCAGGCCTGCATCCGGTGGCATCTCTCCATAGAGCATCTCTCCTCCCTCGAGCACATCACTCCCGAAGGCCGTCCTTCGACGGAGGGAGGTAAGGAGGGGGGTAAGGAGGGAGGTAAGGAGGGAGGTGGGGGATTCTCTCGAAGGATTCTGTAGAGGGACGCGGGGGCCTGCGAGAGGTGGGGGACGTGGGGGAAACAGGAGCAGAGGACGCTGCTGGCCTGCGAGATGACGAGCACCCAGCCCAACAACCGAGCACCATCACGTTAGTCTCCTCCTCGAGCCAGCTCTGCAACTCGGCGGCAGTCGGTGTGCTCTCCCACTTCTCCTTGAGCCACGTGGCGACAGGGCCCTCGTCAGCAGCCCCTGAGGTTTCGTCACTCGCGGTGCTCAGCTCGACAGCCGGCTCAGAATCCGTGAACAGCACGGTGCTCTCCCACCTCTCCTTGAGCCACGTGCCAAAGATGGGGTCGACCTCTTCAGCTGGGTGCTCCTCTTCAGCGTGGTCGCCCTCTAAGTCGCCCTCGGTGCTCGTTTCGACATTTGGCTCGAAAGGGACAGGGGACGCATCCGTCGCCAGAACACGTGGCGCCTCACCTCGTGTTAGACCTCGTGCACCAGCAAGCTCAATCATACCAGCAAGCAGCGATTGCGCCGCGAGTCGTGCGGTAGCGTCTCGCTCCGCCGACTCAAACTTCAACTCGGCCTCTGCGGAAGAAGTGGATAAAGAAGTGGACGTTTCGCTCTCCGTGCCCTGTGCACTCGCCGCCGTGTGACTCACGTTGATCCTCCTTTTGAATTCGTCCGTTTCGGCCTCGACTGAGATGCACCAGTTCGTTGCAGTCAATGTGCAGTCACACTCACTGCAGCGGAAGCACTTTATTTCATGATGAGCGTTCCCATGGGCAGCATGCCGCTCAGCCACAGACACGGTCTCGAGACAAAGAAGGCAGATTTTGCGACCACTCCCCTCCCATTCCGGTGGCGGCGGAACCGAGGACTGCCTTCGAACATGGGCCTGCTCGGCCAGGACCTCGTCGATGGGCCACCGGATCATTAGCCCCGACGCCGTCCCACAATGGTTCCGTGCTCGTTCGGCTCCCGTTTTCCTTAGCGCCGGTGTGCTTTGCGACGGAGCGAAGGCGACGGTCGGAGCAAAAGCTGACGCGAAAGCAAGCGCGCAGCTCGCACGTCACATCTCCGGTCGACGGAACTCTCACAACGAAACTTTGGAGTTTTCGAGAAGTAACGATGTGCATGCGTGCCCTAGAGTGACGTGGACACCCATGCCGGCAGACTCGGGGTCGGGTCATCGGTCCTCGCGCCGGGCACCGGCACTGCTCTGCTGACGGACGACGGCGACACCTTAGCCATGCTGGCAGACTCGGGCGAGGCTTTCCGTGGGGAGGAGGCTGGTGGGCTCCTCCTCTGGAGTTCTGGCGAGGACGGCACTTCGATCATCGAATGCGAGCGATTCAGCGCGCGATGGTGCGTGGGGCCCACTGCCTTACTGGGGCCGGGCTGATGCGCGCTCAACTCCACTGACTTACTCTCCCACTCCTCTGTGGGATAGTAGGACTGCGCCCGCTGGCGCGGCGCCATCTCAGGCAGCACGATCGGCAACGGGCGATCATTGCTTCCGCCGAGAAGCGCGGCCGCATGCTCCTCCACCACCTTCTTCTGCTCAGCGAGGGCGGCAGACTGCTCCTGCAGCCGCGCCGCGTTGGGCACCGCCAGACGGTTGAGGTACTTTGAGCGGAAGTTGTCGCCGACGCCGCCGCCGCTGCCGCTGCCGCCGCCGCTGCTCCCGCGGCCCCCGCTACCACTCGATGTGTGCAACGGCGCTTTCTGGTCGAAGCTCTCGCTTCGCCCTCGCCCAGGCTCGGCCCCATCGACGGCGCCTCTCGCGCCAGTCTCGACGGCCTCGAAGTCGTCCTCAAGCACGGCATCCACCCCCTTTGGGGTGGGCGCGCGCACTGAGTGGCGGAGCGAGAAGTAGTACTGTGCGTACTGCGACGCCGAGATGATCGTATTGTACTCGAGCCGCGTGAGGTACGCTCGCTCCATTCGATTGATGTTGCGCACGTTGAACATCGGGCAGATCGATTGGAAGTCCGAGTTCCAGTACGAGATGTCATGCCAGACCTTTGAGGCGAGGAGGAGCGAGGCGAAGACGACCGGCCGCCACGAGCGCGCGTGCAGCAGCACGCCCTCTGAGCGGGCCTCGAGCCGGTCGATGTAGATGAGCGTGATCACCATCGACTGCGGTGTCAGCCGCGCTTTTTGCCGAATGTTCTCAATAAATGTTGCGATGATGTGCACGCTCGGCACCGGGTAGTTAGGTGGCGGGAGCTTGAGCGGCGGGAGCTTGCGCATGACGTACAACGTCGGGAAGCTCAGCAGCTGCTGGTGGTACAGCGGCAGAGTCACCTCATAGCGGTCCTCGGGCTCAGGCTCCGTGTGAGTGTCCTCGCAGAAGAGCGGCGTGATGACCTTTGAGTCCGCAGTCTCGTTGTCGCGGATGCGCCGATACAGGACCGTGGCCACCGATCGGATCAGCTCTCGGTGGTCGGGCTCGACGCACGTGGACGCAGCCGCAAGCCTTGATGACTCTTCTGCGGCGCCGGCAAAGATCGGCGGGACGGCCATCAAGGGCGTCTGCTTCACCTTCCCCTGCGTGACGTTACTGCCGCTGCTGCCAGAGTTGGACGGCGAGGTCCGGCTTTTGCCGGTCCAGGAGGGCATCGTACCCGAAAGCCGCACGACAGTCTACAGGTAGGACTTCTGCTTGTGGCCCTTTCATCTTCGACGACTTATCATCATCCCTCCCACACGAGCTTCCTTCGGACCTCCGCGCTTCAGATCACACCCCGACCCTTTTAGTGCGAGAGCGTTCGGGTCACGTGGGGTTAGTCTAAATTCGCCGACGGCTGTTATATTCCAGACCAGGCCGTTATCCCCATCCCCGATCTCCCCGGGGACTCCGCCCTTGGGACTACACGCGGTCAGCTGCGCTTGCCTCCGCAAGGGCAAGCGCCAAGCGCCCAGAAGCCTCTCTCTATCCTTGTCTCTATCACTTGCCTCAGTCTCGCGATGGCGCAAGCATTATCGGTAGCCGTCTTCGCGAGAACCTCAAATTTCGTACAGTCGCCGACATAGAATTCGAAAGTGTACTTCTCGAGCTGTCGAGCTGTCGAGGCTCCGTCGAGGCGCTGTCGAGCCCGCTGTCGAGTAGCTGTCGAGGGGCTGTCGAGGCCTTGCCTGTCGAGCCTTGTCGAGTTCCTGTCGAGTTCCTGTCGAGTTCCTGTGAATCCTGTCGAGCCTGTCGAGGCTGACTCCATGCATGACTCCATGTGAGGTGACAAGCGGAGTGGCGAGTGTCATAGGGAATCTGCTGGCTTTCGGGGGGTGACGTGGGGTTTCCTTTCCTTTTTGGGGGGGGTTTCCTATCGGATACGTATCCTGATGTATTCTGATGTATCCTGCATGTATCCTGATCGTATCTTGATGTGTCCCGTACATGTACATCAAGATACATCGAGATACATCAGGATACAATTGTATCTGTGACTTTGGCATCATTGGAAATGTATCTTAACCAGGGATATGTATCCTTCTTTACGATACATTTAGGATACATTTAGGATACAATGTATCTTAACCCTCAGATACATGGCACACAAGATACACTCACGATACATGTCGGATACACAGGGGATACATTCGAGGATACATGTACGTATCTCGAGCCCTAGTATTGTGGCCGCGCGAATCCTGCATGTATCCCGCATGTCGCCTTCATATCAGATACATCTCTCTCTGGATGCATTTGAGATACATGTATCCCGCATGTATCCCGCATGTATCCCGCATGTATCTTGATGACCTCTGAAGATACATGTATCCCGCATGTATCCCGCATGTATCTTGCATCTGAGATACGTACCTATACGGATACATTTGAGATACATGTATCTCCTCATGTATTCCTTATGTATCCCGCATGTATCCTCCATGTATCCTCGAACCGCTGCAGATACATGTATCCCATATGTATCTCGCATGTATCCCACGTGTATCTCTTATGTATCCTACTAGCTCAAGTCGATTCAGACGAATGCGTTGAAGAAGGCGGGGCTCATGGGGAACAATCGAAAGGCACCGGTGCCAGCCCTTCAACGCGAGCCCCAAGTGGAGCCTGACTCGAGCGACGAAGAGGCGGAGCGCCTTTATAAGCTCCTTGGACAGCAGGGCAAATAGAACGAGCCCAAGATACGTATCCTTGATGTATCTGCTGGGTATCCCGAGCGTATCTTGTGTGTATCCAGCGCGGCTCGGACGAAGCGTCCAAGATACATGTATCGTGATGTATCCTGATTGTATCGTGAAGTGTCGTCATGACGCGTCCAAGATACATGTATCGTGATTTTGTATCTCGGTGTATCTTGATGTATCGTGATAAAGAATCCAAGATACACGTATCCTGATGTATCGTGAAATGTATCCAGTGTGACACCAAGGAAGCGCTCAAGATACATGTATCTTGATGTATCTGACATGTATCCCAAAATGTATCTTGGACTCGTTTGGGATACGTGTAAAATACATGCAAAATATCAAGATACTAGACGGACCTGTGTGGCCAACTTTCATGAATGAATAATTTTCACGTGACCATCATGCGCGCGCGCGACTCATGGCGCGATTGCGAGAGGGCTGTGTCACATGTACCACATCGATTCGCGCGGTTGACGCCTTCGCCCTTCCAATTGACGCCTTCATCACTACCGCCGGCTACCCCACCCCCGTTTGTCGTTTCGGTGGTGTGTAGCTCTTCCTTTAGAACTTT
>JWZX01002239.1:0-35740 GCA_001275005.1 Chrysochromulina tobinii | reverse complement strand
GAGAGGGCGGCGGCGAGGGCGGCGGCGAGGGCGGGGGCGAGGGCGGGGGCGACGGGGGAGGTGAGGGCGGGGGAGAGGGCGGTGGTGTGGGTGGCGGGGGCGAGGGGGGCGGCGAAGGTGGAGGGCTTGGTGGTGGTGGGCTCGGTGGTGGCGAAGGTGGAGGGCTGGGTGGCGGTGGCGATGGTCGAGGTTGTCTAGGCGGCGACGGTGGTGGCAAGCATCTCACACCGCAGTCTGCGCAGTCGCTCGAGAAGCTGCAATGGCCGGAATAGGATTGGGGGCCTCCATCGTCGCACAGGGCATCCTCGGCATAGTGACACGTATTTGTGCACAAGCACCCGTTTGCGTCCGTCTGTAAACGCCTTTCGAATGCTCGCATTCCAGATGTTGGAACGATTGGCTGCGGCGTTGACAAGACAGGCGGCGGCGTTGACGAGGCAGGCGGCGGCGCCGGTTCAAGACGTGACAGCTCGGGCGCCGCTCGTGACGATGTTGCGACTGATACATCACAGAATAGTGCCAGAGTCATGACGAGCGCTCCAGCACTTCCGCGCAGAAATGTAGTCATTCTGGTCGTCGTGGTGGCTGGAGGCGTTTCGCGCTGCGTCGCAGGCGTGCAACACCCCTGCTCGAGGGTTGCAGCACCCATTTTGATCTTTCTCGAGATTTTTCGCTCGAGTTCTTCGAGCCTTATAAACATTGGCTGTGAAACGGCTGTGAGCCGGAGCGTGCACCCGCACAGTTGAAAAGGTCGTGCCTGCGGCGCAGTGAAAAGGTCGAGAAGCACCAACGCACAGTTGAAAGGTAGTCGTGCCCTATGGCGTCGTGAAACGGTCGAGTCTTGTGTGCATGCTTGGTGGCCTTGGTGGCTTTTTCCCCGACGCCGCCACCGCCTCATCAAGAGGCGTCGAGACTCGGCCGCAGCCACCATCGCCGACACCATCACCATCGCCGCCACCATCTCCGCCCGTGCTGGACGCGTCGGCCCTGTTCGATCAAGCCGTCGCACCGTTTTTGGAGCAGGTGCGGGCTGGAAAGCCGACCTTTTCACTGCTGGAGCATGGCTCGTGGAGTGGACTATTCTCGCTCGCTGTGAGCGAACGATTTCCACGCGGCACGTTGGTGGCGCTCGAGCCGAACCGCAGCCTGTGGGCGCATCATGCGTCGCTTGCGCGCATGCAGCGCCGCGCGAACGTCGTCTTTGCGAATAATCCGCTCACTTACGAGGTGGCCGAGGCCCTCGCTCATTCCAACGAATTTCTGGACGGCCAGCTGCTGCTCTCTCTGCACACGGCGCGCCCGTTCGACCACGGGTCTTCGATCAGCGTCGAGCGTCTCCAGCAGATCGACAAGTACATCGGCCACCTTCTCTCGCTTGCGCGGTACACTCTCATGCTGCTGCCCGCACCGGATCAGCGCGCAGTGTGCCGCGACAACCGGCTTGCGCAATGGACGTATGCGTCGGTGACGCCCGGCAAGGCTGCATTGGCGTCCGCCATGCGACTCGAGGCCGCCGGCAGGGCGTTTGGGCTGCGCCTGAGCGTGCGGCGCGTGACGCGCGGCGTGGCGCTCGACGGTTGCGAGTACGAGGTGTGGCGCGTGACGCTGCTGCATATGGATCGCCTCAACCGGCACCACTACTGCCTGGGCGGCTGCAAGACGCACACGCGGCGCACGTACCGAATGATCTACGACGCGGCAGACCCCGAGAACCCAACGGCGCGCACCGCGTCGCTCGTCAGCGGCCGAATGAACATGACAAATACGCAAACGGGCCGGCACATCCCGTTTGAGACGGGCTCGATGAACATGCATACGCTGCTCTCGCTGCAGGGCGAGCCGGTTGGCGCAGCTGTGGACGCGGCTGAGGCGGCACGCCAGGTGCTCATCCTCATGTTCCTCTCACTGCCCGTCTTCCAAGACCCAGCGCCATGGAACGTCGTTTGGCGTGCCGGCGAGCTCTTCCCGATTGACGTGGGAGACGGCTTGACCATGGAGCAACGGCCTGTGCAGGATGGCAAGTCGCCCTGGGACGTCTTCGCCCAAAAGTACATTGGCTCTGTCTCCGAGTGCTACCGCATGTCGCTCAAGACTCTCTGTGGCTTCACAGCCCCCTTCACAGCCCCAGAGGGCCACGGTGATGAGCGGTACGCCACTTGCATGCAGAGTCACTTCACGGGCTTGTGTCCCACCGAGCGGCCCTTCCCGTGTCTCGACGGGTGCAACAAGAGCTATCAGATGTGCCGCCACCTTGCACCGGCCAAGGTAGTCCCCGGCTGGTTTGCGGCCACCTTTTCGCACGTCACCGCGCATCGGCACCGATACAGCCAATTCCTTTCGAGGCCGTCGGACGGACCCGCGCCAGGCGAGGCCTCGCCCGCAGTGCTCGGGATGAGTGGCGGCGATGGGTACGAGGGGCTGCGTTTCGGCTCACCCAGTCTAGTTCAGGCTCAGCTTGCGCTCGCAGCGCGACGACGAGCGTCGACAGCCACACACTCCTCCTCCTCCTCCTCCTCCTCCTCCTCCTCCTCCTCCTCCTCTTCCGCGGCGTCACGAAGGAAGAAGAGCGCCGTTACGAGTGCCAAGCTCGAGCCGCCTCACGTCGAGCCGCCAGCAGCTAGCCAAGCGCGCGACGATGCCGACAGCGACATTCACAGCGACATTCACAGTGACACCGCCACCGACGGCGGCAAGGGCATGGCTGGTGTGGGTAGCGATAGTCACAGCAGGAAGGCGGACACCTCAGCACACGCCTCAGTAGGTACCGCGGTCGACGTGGACGACGGCGACGAGAAGCACGCCTCCGCAGCAGCGTCTGACGAAACTTCTGACGAAGCCTCTGCCGTATCGGCCGCGGCGGCTTCCGATGTGGAGTCCGATGGCGACTCGGAGGCCGGCCTCAGCGAGCTGCTGGCGCTGCGTGGCCAGCGGAACGTCGGCAGTGTGCTGAGCACCGCCGCGGCGGGTGCTGAGCCGGGCGAGGGCTTTATCGTGGGCGCCCACCGACGGGCCATTCGTTTCGACGAGCTGCACGGCGACGTGGCGGCGCGCACCGTTTTCGGCGCCGTCGTGGGCGTTATGGGCCAGGTGGGCTACTTTGGTGGGCTTCTCACACTCTTGCAGCTGGTGGCGTTAGCATGGATGGGCATGCAGCTGTGCCAGCGCAACAGCCGTGGCCGGCAGCTACTGCGTGCGCTGAGCACGCGGCTCTCTATACACGGAGGCGTACTGGGTAGCCGAGGCGGCACCGAGAGGGACCGAGGTGGAGGCGGCCGGCTTGGCCAGAGCGGCGTGGGCGGCAGCGGAGGTGGTAGGGCCGGACAGGCGAGGCATCGCGGCGCCGGGGGCGACAGCAGACTGCTGGGCGAGATCTGAACACTTTTGCCCGTCATGCCCGATGCCGTGTGACGGTTGTTGACGTTGTTGCCACTTTATTTTTCCCCTATTTCCTTCACAATGCACCACCAACACACAGAGAAACTGGGGTGGAATATATGGTGTGCTCTTCCCCAGAGCGAGAACTCCGCCCGAGCCCCGACACACACCCGTGTCCCGACATAACGACATTGCGAGTATCGTACCGTTATCGACCGGCTCCTGATGAGTTATGTCGAGCCGTCCTTTGAGACGGTGTGGTCAGCGCGGTGTGGACCGAGTCGCAAAGAAGCTGCCGGAGTCCACCCGATCACCTGCCGCTCGGTACAATGCACCTTTGTACTGTTGTACTCGCCACTCCGTAACTGGAAAACTAACGAAATCCGCCGGGATGTGCAGCCGGGATGGAGGGCAGTGGGCGGCCGCCAAGTGCAAATGCAAGCTTGGGTCGACATCGATCAGGCTGAGGCGCATCCAAGAGCGGTGGCGCGCCGCAAGCGCGCGCGCGAGGACACTCGAGAGGAGTTTGACCTCACCCTCGATGAGCCGCCTCCGGTGGCCACTGCGCGGGCCGCCGCTCGGGCCACCGCTGCCAACACAACGACTGATGCTCTTCCTGCAGCTGCTGTCGCTGCGTCAGCACTAGCGCTCGCGCCTGTTGCCACCGCTGCTGCGGCAGCTCCTCGTGCCACCGCAGCTACTGCCGCCAGCGACGCCTTAGCCGTGTCCTCGCGCGGCGCCTCCGGCTTCGCCATCGACCTCTGCGACGACGACACAGATGCTGAGGGCTCGCTCTTCGCGAGCTCACTCAACGTGCTCTTCGACGAAGACGACTTTGATCTGGACGACATCATGGAGCTCGCCGACCTGGGCGAGGCCGCTGATCCAGTGCCACCCCAAGTCGGCCGCAGCAAAAGCATAGGCAGCAGCAGCAGCAGCGGCGGCGGCGGCAGCGGCGGCGGCGGCGGCAGCGGCAGCGGCAGCGGCGCGCCGATCGCGCCCATAGTGCTCGACGACGACGACGACAACGACGACGACAACGCGGATCCGGACGCTGCGATGGCGGCGCGGCTGCAAACGCAGCTCGACGCAGAGGAGCACGCGGAGCAGGTGCGGCGTGTGAGGCGTGCAGCGGAGGACGAAAGGCTCGCGCGGCGCGTGCAGGAGCAGCTGGCGGCGGGCCTCGAGCCGAGTGCCGCAGCCGCCGAGCCGCACGACCTGCTCCGCGCGCAGCGGGCACGCGTGCGCGAGTGGCTGAGCGACAAGGCAAAGGAGCTGCATGTCAAGGATGTGTGGGCAAACCCGAGCGCGCAGCCCGGCGGCCTGCTGTACGAGCGCTTCGCCGCTGCCTTCAAGGCGGCGAGCGACAAGGCCGTGCGCCTCGTGTTCCACGGCACACGTGCCGAGAACATCGACCAGATCTGCACACACGGGCTCGACCCGACGCGGCGTGGCCTGAATGGTCAGGTGCTCGGCGCGGGAGAGTACTTTGCCGAAACTCCCGCCATCTCGATCCCGTACTGCGCCGGCTCGAAGCGCATGCTCGTCTTTGCCGTGCTTATGGACCGCTCGGGCCTCACCAAGCGACAGCAGGGCATTGTCGTGATCAACAAGAGCGAGCATCAGCTTCCTCTCTTCGTCATCACTTTTGAGCAACGCGCGCTCGAGATGCTCAGGACAATGCCGCCGCTGCTGGGCAATGCCGCGCCCGCGGGCATGCCGTCGCGGCTGGGCTCAGCTTGGGCTCAGAGGGCCGCGGGCGCCGCGCCCGCGGGCATGCCGCCGCAGTTGGGCTCTGCTTGGGCTCAGCTTTTCCCTCAGCATGCCACTTCGGGCATGCTTTCCAGCTTTGGGCTGGCAAGCATGCCGATGCCGCCATCCGCATCGGCGCCGGCGCCGCCGCCCTACCGAACGCGAGGATCCAAAGCCAATGTGGCTCCTGCGCGCCGCTCACGTTGAGAGCCTACAGTACTTCAGTAGCTCAGCTCAAACTACACTGAGACCAAGTCCAAATCATCGAAAAGTGCAGACTTCCAACTAGGCTTGAATTCCTACCAGGCTGACTTTGCCAAGACAGTGTGTTCACATGATAGACGTGAAGCTGCGCCCTGTTTGCATTGTCCATTGAGACGGAGTTATTTGGTCGGGTGCCGCCTCGGCATGCGCCTCCGGGCCTTGAGTTGACCGAGGGGTGCGGAGCCGTCCTTAGAGTCAAGTCTTGCTTGCTTGCTACATGTAGCTTAGAGTCACGGAGTTTTTTGCGCTCCGACTGCCGAGACGAAACGGATTTTGAAGAGAGAAGTCCCTTCAAGTGAAGGCCAATACCAAGAAACGTCCAGAAACTCGTCCAGACGCGAAATTCGTCCAATGCGGTACCATGGCTGCGCACGGCCTCGCTCGTAGCTGCCATCGTAGCTCCACTTAAAGAATGCCCTCGCTGGCGCCTGGTCGTGGAGTGATTGGTTTTGGCAGCTCGGCTGGCGGTGGGCGATCAATCGGTCCTGCGACGCCGGTGCGCAACGTTATCGTCTCCGACGCCAGCAGCAAGGTGGCATCCATGTCTCTTAACCGCTACAGGGAGTCCGCTCCAGCGCCCGCGGCGTCCGCTCCCGCCCCCGCCTCCTCATCCCTCACGGGCTCCGGTTCAGGTTGGCGCGACGCGTTCAAGCTTTCGGATGGGCCGAAGCCAGTCCCCAAGAACAAAGACAAAGAGTACACGTTCGGTGCCGTCGTTGAGGCCGAGCGCTGGCGCTCGAAGCTCAGCGGCGCCGCGACGGCACCCAAGAAGGACGACGACAAGCTCGGATCCTACGAAGGGCCGGCGCAGGCGGTCTGGATGGCGGAGCGTCTGTACGGGGATAAGCCGCCCTCGGCGCAGGAGCTCGAGGCGGAGGAGGCTGAGTTGCGCGCTAAGCGCGTCATCGGGCAGGCGTGGACCCTCGCCGTCCCCGTCGAGGTCCATTACATCGAACGTCTCGAGGAGACGCTTCGCCGCCGGCTGGGGGAGGTGGAGGCCACCGGCACGCGCCACCTCGGAGCGGGGCTAGCAGCGCGCGCCTACTTCGCCGAGTGCGACCCGCACCGCTCGGGCCGCGTCCTCTTGGGCCCCTTTGTCGACACCATCGGGCGCAAGCTCAATTACGATTTCCCTGGCAGGGGCGCCGTACCGAGCTCGCATCAGGTGCGCGCTCATCTGCTTCCAATCTGCTTGCCATCTACTTGCCATCGGCTTGCCATCTCATTGCTTCTCATCGCCTTCTGATTGCCTTCCTCATCAGTCGTCCCACGCTCGCATCAGGTGCTCGCCGCGCTCTTTGCACGGTGCGACCTTGCGCGTTCGGGTTCGGTGCCGGCCGAAGACTTCCACCGCGCGCTCGTGGGCGCGCCGCGCTCCGACGGGCGCGCGAGTGGTCGAGTGACAAATACCATTGGACGGCTCCGGGAGGGTCTGGAACGGGAAGCTGGCGGGTATGACGCTCTGCGCGCTGCAGATGCGCGCTGGTACGCGGCGCACAAGGAGGGAGGCTATCCTACGGGCACGCTGCCCGCCAAGCTCTTCATCAATGGTCTCCTGTCGCTTGCCACTCTGTGTCGCGTCACCCTGAGCGACGCCGATCTCAACGCGCTCGTCGACGCGTTCGAGCCCCCAGCGACGACACCACGTGGCCCTGGGCGTGGCACCGAGCAAGGGCCTCTCTTCTCGTTCGACGAGTTCACACTCGCGGTGCGCGGGCCGCCCATGGGACCCGAGCGCGTGCGCCTCGTGCGCTCCGCCTACGCGGCGCTCAAGGAGGACGCGAACAAGAAGCAGGTCAAACCCGAGCACCTGGCCGCCCGATACGACGCTTCACGGCACATTGGCGTGCACGAAGGGGTGCTCACGGAGGAAGACGTGGCGCTGGCCTTCCTCGCGCCGTGGCGCGACGATCCCGCCCACCTCGACGACGAGGTGACCCTTCGAGAGTTCGCCGACAGGTACGAGTGGATCTCCCCGCTCTTCGAGACAGACGAGTACTTCGAAGACATGATGGTCGCCGCGTGGCGGCTCAAGTGAGCAAGGCGTCGTTTTGAGCTCATTTGCTCTCAAACTTGTTTGAAACATAAACCTAAACAACGCGACCCCGCACCGGCGGCGCACGTTTCACCGAAGAGGAAAAGGCGAGGCGCTTTACAACCCTTTCCTCTTTGTCGACGGACGAAGCCATGCGAGTAGGGTTACGCATCTCGTCGCCGAGCAAGGCTACACTCTTCGACCCATCTGGGTCGGCGCTCACACAACAGCACTTTGTCGGTGAGCCCGTGCTCTCACCGGAACTGGCGAGGCGAAATGGAGCTTGGCCAAGTCAGATGGACTCTCAGTCGATCCAACCTTTCCTCGACCGATGGCGGCCAGCCTCTCGCACGACAGCGCTGCGTTCGTCAAGTTCAATTGTCGAGCTCCACAATCCGAGTTTGCGCCGTGTCTCATCCATGCACGAGCTGTCGCATCGGCCGCAGCTGCTGAGAAGGGAGCCCGACCTGCACGCAGCGAGCGTGACTCATCTGCATGCTGCAAAGAGTTCGACTCATCTGCAAGCTGCATCTGCAAGCTCCATCAAGAGCGCCTCTGCGTCTCATGCTGCAAGTGCGGCTCATCTGATGGGCTTACCGCGGCAGACGACGTCCAAATACTTGGCTTATATGGCCTCCGAGTCCGACGTGATCAGCGCGCAGGTCAAGTTTGACATGAGCCAGTCCAATCGGCGCCCAAACACGGCCCCGGCTCCTCAAGGCTCCTACCTCAAGGAGCTCGAGGTGGGCCGTCCGCCGTTCAAGTCGTGGACGGGGCCGGACGTGGTCTTCGACATCATCGACAAGGACAAGAGCGGCCACGTATCGCGCGACGAGCTCTACCGCTTCTTCCGCGGCCGCCTCGATCCGGATAAGGTCGCCTCGCTCTTCGCCACCCTTGACAAGGATGGTTCGGGCTCGGTGAGCCGCGAGGAGTGGATCAAGGGGTACCATGAGGCGGGCTTTGGACAGGGCGCGATCCTCGGGCAAGACCAGCGAGGCCTCAACTTGCTCCTCGACCTCGTCTCACACCACTACACGGTGGACTTTGCCGACCTGCACAAGCATCGAGCGCCGCGTCGCATCCCGAGGGGCGAGGAGCGCGGCATCACGCTCTCGCAGCTGCGCGACATTATGAGGCACATAGAGGCTCGGTGCGACCACGAGGGGTGGATGGGTGTGCATGGGCGCCGGCTGAGAGTGGCGGACGTGACCATGTACGACGTGACGCGCTACATCATCAAGCCGAGCACGCAGGAGCAGCGCTCGAGCTACATCGAGCGAATCGCGCAGGACGTGCAGCCGCCCGTCTGGTTTGTGTGCAGCTGGTGGGGTGAGAGCTTCCGCAACCTGCTCGACTGCCTCGAGCAGCACGCGCGCGACCGCGGCGTGCCCGACCACTGCGCATATTTCATCTCTGCCTTCGCCAACAACCAGTGGCGGCCCGACCCGGCCTTTTATTGGTCCACGTTCCAAAAGGCGCTGCGCAACTGCATCGGGACTGTGACGGTGCTTGATGCGGCTGGGGTGTGCCTGCGCCGCTCGTGGTGCCTGTACGAGACCTATCTCTCATTGGTCAAGGCAGACCATAAATGGGATCTGTACACCGCGCGAACGCACGTGTGCGTCACCACGATGCGTGTCACCGCGGGTCGCATCGATGGGACCAAGCACCGACATTGCACGGCGGTCGGTCTTCTTGAGGGGGACTACGCGGCGGCCGACTTCCACGCATGCCAAGTGAACAAGCCGACGCGCGAAAACTTCTTCCCGCTGCGCCTCGCTCTGAGGGGGTTAGAGTCTCGCCTCCTCGAAGCTCATACCTCGGTCGAAGCCGATCGGAAGGCCATCCTCACGGCCGTCGCTGGTGAGAACATCTTCAAGGCCGTGGCCAAGGTGAACCAGATCGATGTGGCCAAGAAGGAGGCACGCATCCCGATCGCCACGATGAAGGCTTACCTACGCGAGACGAGCGTGGTAGAGGAGGCGAAGATTGATATGATCGTCGCCGAAGTCAACACCAACAAGGATGGCGAGATTGACTTGGATGAATGGAACGCCGGGTGGCTCAAAATCTATCGGGAGAATGGGCCGCTGGGCGTGACGCAGTCCGCTGAGGAAGAGGCCTACCTGCAGGTCGACCGGGCTATTGCTGGGCGTGTGGCACTCGCAACCCTGCGTAACTCTGCCAACCTCGGCCCTGGGCCGGCGTACCAAAGTTGCATCCGCGCCATCGGGCAGTCGGGCACTCCGCACGCCTTTGTCTTATTATCCGGCTGCTCCCCATTCGACGAGTCGATGGCCAAGGCGCTCGCCCGC
Organism: Chrysochromulina tobinii; assembly: GCA_001275005.1. Lineage (NCBI taxonomy): Eukaryota > Haptophyta > Prymnesiales > Chrysochromulinaceae > Chrysochromulina > Chrysochromulina tobinii. The sequence goes on along the minus strand of JWZX01002239.1, from coordinate 25,996 downwards.
TCCCTACCGACCTCTCTCAAGAAGTTCACCTTCATCTTCAGGGACGTCGCGACTGAGAGCGGCCGCGCCTTCGTGAGCGAGTTCGCAGCCCGGCTGGGGGAGGGTTACCAAAGGAAGCTGCGCCACCTCACGCTCGAGTCTAATACGATCGAGGCCGACGGTGCACGGCTGCTCGCGCAGGCGCTCGCGACCGCGCCAACAAATCTGCGCGAGCTCCAGTCGGTCAGCTTCGGGATGCCTTGCCCGTTTGGGCATGAAGCGGCCACGACGATCGCGATCGTCGCGTACAGCCAACAATTTCCGAAGATATCATTGGTAGGTGAGCGCATCCCGCTGCTGAGCAACATCTCGCTGCCCAAGCTCGGGCTGACCTCGGCAGACCTCATCCTGCTCTGCGCCTCGATGGCCTCGGGCTCGTGCGGCATGGTCGACTCTCTCGATGTCTCGGACAATAAGATCGACAACAACGGCATGCGCGCGCTCGAACTTGCCCTCAAGCCAGGAACCAAGGCCTACCGCTCCACCATCAACATGAACATCATCGACTTGTCGAACAACCCGTACGCAACGAAATCCGCCAAGCAGGCGGTCATGGACCAGCGCAAGTCCACGGATGACGGCTCGCGCACGCGCTCGGACCCGGCAGCGCAATCGAACAAGACCAATGTTGTGCGCACGGCCACCTCCTTCCAGCTTGCCACCGGCTACGAATTCCGCATCGAGCCGATTGTCAAGAAGGACTAAGCTCGTTGCTTGGCTTCGGTGGGCGTGCGATTGCGGAAACCTTGCGCCCAGATTGCAAGGCTGCGTCTGCAAAGTGCTGGCGAGGTATGATGACGAAGGGTTGTGAAAGAAGTGAGTGCCCGACTGACGTGTCGGGCAATGTGGATGATTGCAGGACATGTTCATCGCATTATGGTTGAAGATCGGTTGCGCATGCGGTCGTGATGGCCGCTGAGGGAAGAGCGCAGCGCATGGAAAAGACAAGGAAGTGAATGATATAGCGGCACTGGGCACCGCACGACCTGAGCGTGTGCGAGAGCGTGACGCCGGCGTTTGAGGGGTCCGTGGATGGAGGATCCCTAGAGCGGCGGAGAGCGCTAGACGTCCTTTAACTTTTTTCGAACCGCAGCGCGCCCTGTGTCGAGATTAATGTTTTGTCATTTTCCAACGATCTACATGAGATCATAACGCGCCGCCCATCCCACGGCGTCGGATACGATCGTGCCCGTGTAGAAGCCACTCATCAATGACACGAGCTTGAACTTCTTGCCATTGCTACTGGTCTCGTTGAGCAATGTGAGGCGAATGATGCATGGACACATAGAAGCCGCCGCAGCAGCATCTGCTCCTATTGCGGCTCTGGGAACGAGCAGGCCCGTCGCATCTTTGCGACCGTAATGGATCTGCAGCTTGAGCCGCGAGACGTGCGGCTGCGACACGGGCAACCGCCAGTGTGCGTTGAACACACGCGAGCCGCATGTGCAGCTACTTCCTTGCACTTGACTGAGGCATTCGCCCCGCATCTGGCCCATGTGCTCGTAGCTCATCAGGTAGCCGAGACTCCATGCAACAGTTACCTGGTAATGGAGCCCAGCGGTAGCCATGCTCTCCTTCTTGAGCTCGGGCCGATAGCAAAGGTCCATGATGGACCCGGGTTCGACGGCGATGTACCCCGGTTTAGGTAAGCCTTGAGCGTTTCGCTCGACAATGTACGTCCAGCCCGAGGCGCGCAGCACGTACTGTCGCAGTTCCTCACCCACGGCGCAGACCATCGCGTCCGTGGTGCGCTTGCGAGGTGCGAAGATGTTTGCAATCTCAAGCGCTCCTGCCGGTCGCACGCTGCACGCGGAACGACGCTGCGAGGATGAACCGGCCCGAGCGTAGCGCGTAATCGCATGCTCGAGCGCGACGGCGAGTTCCCAGTTTCCTGCGCCATTTGGGTGAACCGCATCGTAGTGCAGTCGGCCAATGGTAGCGGTGGCTGCTGCTGGCTTGTCAAAGAGCTCCTCACGGATGAGGTGACGCGCTGAGATGGTCGTCACACTGTGAGCAGCGCCTACGTCCTCAAAACTCGCGGCAACGGTGTTATTGCTGAAGCAGTCTTCGCGCAAGATTCGCAGCGTCGAGGCGTCGTCCTTCGGTACGTGCTGAAAGGGCTTCATGCGCTTCAGCGCGCGCACGCATCGCTGCGGAATGGGCGCCAGCAGCGCGAGTGCTGCATTCGGAGCGCGTTGCTGCACCGAGCTCATGAGCGCCTCAACCGATTGGCCAACACCGGAATACCCGTCCGCGAGATTGTCGGTCATCTCGATGACGTACAGGTCGGCGGCATCGGTGCGCATCAGCGTGCTGTGGCAAGCCCTTAGAAAGCTCGGCGACGCGCCAGGGTATCCGTAGACATCGATAGTCACGTTTGACCGCGGAAAGATTTGCTCGAGAAGTTGCACCGTTTGCTGTGGAAAGTTGACGCTCCGCTGGCGCTTGTGGTTGCATCGAATCCCTGCCGTGACTGAGCTTCCATAGAAGACGATGCGTACAGGCTCCGATCGCAGGAGCTTGTCGGCCAAGCAAGCAAGCGGGCGATCATCCACAAGTGGTACGGCACTCTCCAGTGCCGATATACTCGGTCTTGGGAACACCACTTCTTGCAGTGGTGGCACGATGGGACACGAACGGCCTATGTACGACCCGATCGGCATCGGGCCGCTGCAGGGGAGTCGGAGGGAGTCGACCTTCGAGCTTCGTCCAGCGTGAAAAAGGGCTGTGGGGAAAACCTTGGGTATGCGCGCCTCGCGTCTCGCCACCACTGGAGAGCTAGTTTTGGCTTCGCACCAGGCAGATCGGCATGTGTGAACGTGAAAGTGTGTCTGTGGGATTTCTACCCTGTGGTCCGCCGCACAGCATTAATTCCACGCCGCGATAATCCAGTAAGCAGTATCCACCTCATAGTTACCCCGTAGTTACGCCTCTCAGCATACACATGTTGGATACGGTTTACGCTGTGCAATCGAAAACTTTGTATTTTGATGGGCAACGTGTATTATTTTCGAATTTGTGACGCGCGGCACAATTCATCTCTGTACACCGGTAGCAAGGCGTCTGCAAGGCGTGTTCTGTGACGCATTCCTGGTTTCCTGCCGAAACAAGTAACAACGGCGGCTCTGCTCCCAATCTCAATCTCGACCGTGCCCAGCAAGCTGGTCCAAAAGTGTGGCGCACCGAAGACCACCGCGCCGCCCTCGCCCTCTATGCGGTCGTGACTGCCTCAAGCCCGCGGCGCACTTCGCCCTGCAGCATGCAAACCGCTGCGCTATTGTCCAGGAGCTGCTGCTCGAGCCGTGAGTGGAGCTGCTTGAAGGTGGCCAGAGCGCTCTCGGCTCCTCCGAGGCTGGCCGATGCCGCATGCACCTTGGCTGCCCGCAGCTCGCCCACGAGCCTCGAGATGATCTTCTCAAGGCGCGTGCTCTTGAGCGTCTCGTTCCGAAGATCGTCGAGCAGAGCCGCGGCCGCCGCCTGGTGCTTGATGCTGTCAAGCACTGTCTCGGGCTTGCGCACGGGGCTGGGAGGCTGCGCTGCAAAGGCTCTCGAATGGCTCCCGCCGCCGCCTTGGCTTTGGCGCGCGAGATCAAACGCGAGATCGGCCTTGAGGAGCGCATCTGCGGCGGCTTCTGCATCTTGCATTTCGGCTGGGAGCTTGGTTGGCAGCCCCCGGTCCCCAAAGATCAGAGCGTCTGCCGCCGCCTCCGCTGCCGCCAGAGCCGCCGCCTTGTCAGCGGACGAGGCGCCTTGCCCCTCGCCGTCACGCCAATCTTCCATCAGAGCAGCATGTAGCTTGCGAGCGATGGGGGTGCCCTCTATCGGCGATGCGAGGGGCGAGGCTACATCATCGGGCACGTCCACGTCCGTCGCCGGCACGTCCGTGTCGTGGGCTGTCGGCGGCGGTGGGAATGGAAGGGCGCCGGGCATGGCGAGACGCGCAAGCTCGTGGCTGAGCTCACGGCTCACCTGCGAGCTCCAGAGGCGCAATCAGAGCGCAATCAGGCGCAATCAGATGCAATCAGGCGGAATCAGAGCGCAATCAGCATGCAACTGGCCCAGGGCTCACCTCTCGCTGTGCCTCGAGGTGATCCAGGGTGCATCGTAGCTCGTCCTCGAGCATTGCCACGTAGCGGCCGCCGCTGCCACCGCACTCACCGCCGCCTGCACGGCCAGTGCGGCCGTCGTCGTCATCGCAGGCGCCGAAGCTAACCCCGATCACTCCCTTGAGCGATCTGGTGACCGAGCTGACGCGCACCATGCTGATGGCCGCTGGAGTGAACGCGGCACTCAACCGGCGAGCCGCAGCTGCAAAGGGCGAAGTAATAAGGGTATGGTCAAGCACCCCCACTGGCGAAGGCGACATCGGCTCGAGGGCCTTCTCCTCTGCGTCCTCCACCTCTGCGCCGTCCACCTTCGCATCCGCATCCCCTGCTCTCTTCCCCATGCGTCGGGTCGACAGTGCATCGGGCGAGCGGTCCGAGCGGTCCGACGCGCGGCGCAGCAGCGCGGCCACCAGGCCCGCCTGTGCTACAACGCGCTGCTCAAGCGTCTCCAGAAGCCTCTCGGCGCGCTGCGTGCGTTCCTCAGCCGCCTCAGCGTTGGCCCACGCGGCGGCGGCAGCCTCTTCGACAGCCGCCACGTGCTCTTCCGCTTGGTGTGCGTCCGTAAGTACCGCCGACGCGAAACGGTCCGCCGCAGGCGCAAGGGCACTGTCCAGGCTTGCCTTCACCGTGCCCAGGCGCGTGACGGCGCCCTCGATGGCCGCAAGCAGATCGCCACGCAGACGCAGCAGCATGGAGGCAGTACACTGCTGCGCACCGAGCGCCGTCTTGGTCTCGCGTAGCTCCTTGAGCAGCTTGGCCGTGATCCGCTCCTGACGACGCACACACTCCTCGGCTTGCTCTGCCCTTGCCTCGGCGGCGACCTTGGCCGCCGCAAGCTCCGCGTGCCGCCGCTCGGAGGCCACGTCCGCCTCGAGCTGGCGGACCTGGCCGTTGAGCGCCGTCTTGAGCGCCACCACCTTGTCAGAGCCGCGACCGTCGACCTCCCGTTGCAGCATCCGAAGTTGAGCTTTGAGCCGGCTCACTTCGGCCTCAGCCGCCAGCGCGCGCGCTAAGCTGCCCTCGACGGTTCGTGTGCCTTGCGGGGGCGGAGCGGCTGACGCCGACGCCGTTGCGAGAGCTGGTGAGAGCACGAGCCCGAGCGAGCGCGCGCTGGGCGACGAATTAATTGACGAATTCTCCTTGTCTTGCGTCGGAGCGCTTGACGAATTCTCCTTGTCTTGCGTCGGAGCGCTTGACGAATTCTCCTTGTCTTGCGTCGGAGCGCTTGGGACCGTCGCTTTGGGCGACGCGGGCGGCATCAGGGGCGGCCGAGAGCTCGATGCTTCCTGCTCGCTTAGCTTGGCCCGTAGCTTGGCCAACTCGACCTGCTGCTCCTGCAGAGTTAATGTGAACAACTCTGCTGCTGCCTGCTGCTCCTGCAGAGCCGAGCGAAGCTGGCAGAGCTCAGATGAGTCCGTGACCGCCTTTGCTTCCGCCTTGGCCAGTGCCTCCACCTTCACCTTCTCCTTCTCCTCCGGCTCAGCCGTCGCAGCCGCAGCTGCCGCGATCGTCGCTCTGGCCGCCGCATCATCGGCGCGGCTCAGTGCCGCCCGCAGCGTCGCATTCTCAGCCCGCAGCGCCGCCACGTCCTGTGCCGCCTTCTGCGCTGCCGCCGCGAGGTCGCGCGCTTGCTTGCGGCGACCCTTGAGTGCGCCGCGCGCTGTGCGGCAGCGCGCCGCACACTGCAGCGCGACCGCCGCGTGACGCTTCACGTGGAAGGTACGCTGGGCACGGTGACAGCGCCAAACGGCCACGATGCGGGACGCCGCAGACGATGCCATGAGAGCCGCGGCGCGCCGGCGCCGCTCGAGCCAGCCGAGCGCCGCGGACTGTAGCAGCGAGCTTGCGCGCTCACGGCGCAACGCGTGGAGTGTGGCGCGTCCGATCGTCCCACGGCCAGTGCGCTGGATGCACCGCACCGCCGCGAGCGCGAGGGCGAGGCGGCGCCGGCCTGCCCGGCCGCGACACATCCGCTGCAAGTCGAGGGCGGCGCTGCAGAGAGTGGCGGCGCGGCGCGCCTCAAGCGCTCGGTACTGCGCCGTCTGCAGGAACACCTTGGTGCGGCCTAGGGCGGCGGCGGCCTCGGCCCACGACGCGCCGAGCGAGGCTGACGCTCGCAGCGCGTCGATCAGGGCACCCGCCCGGCGCCTCACGCGTTCCGGCGAGGCGTCCTGCGCCCCTATGGCCTCCGCCGCCTCGGCAGCGGACGAAGCTGCGATGGCGGCGTGGGGCGCGAGGCAATGGTAGCGCTCGAGAAAGGCATGATGGGTCAGGCGCGACGGGTGGCCCTGGCGTGCCACGCGCACGGCGTCGATCAGACCGGAGCAGCGCAGCTGGTGCAGCACAGTCAGAGGCTCGAAGACACCGGCGAGCTTGGCATGGTTGGGTGTCAGGCATCGCACGTAGTGTGACGCCCCGCGACCAATCGTCTCGAGCAGCACGCCCAGCTGTGCCTTGAATTGCAGACCAAGCGACGAGCTACCAGTGCCGCCACCGCCGCCGCCGCCTGTGCCGCCGCAAATGGGCGCGCCGTTGGCGGCCACTTCAGCGTCCGTGAGGAGGAGCGCGCGGGTGAAGGCGCACGCGGAGTGCGCAAGGAGCGACACGAGGTCTTCGGGGCGCGCGTCGCGGCTCTTAGCCACGAATGTGCCGGACGAATAGGCCACTTGTCCCGCGTAGTGTGCGACGACAAAGACGGTCTGTGGCAGCTTGGGAGCGCGTAGCGACGGATGGCTCGCATGCGTAGAGCGCACGGCCGCCACGAAGGTGGCGTCGTCGCCGCGCGGAAGACGGCACTGCTCGTTGAGCAGTGCGAGGAGACCGATCCGCCCCTCGAGAAGCTGGAGCGTCGCCCCATTCGACGTGTGCTCGCCTGAAGTCCACACGATCCGTGGTCATCAGTGGCCATCGGTGGCCATCAGTGGTCATCAGTGATCATCAGTGGTCATCAGTGGTCATCAGCGCTCGCCTGCAGTCCACGGCACCTCCTCCGCCTCGTACTCCCGCGCCTGTGCCTCGAAGGTGACGGCGTTGAACTGCCATTGCAGTTTCTCGTTGGCGTAGTTGATGCAGAGCTGCTCGAAGCCGTTGGTCGCAAACGTCTCAAAGCCAAAGATGTCGAGCACGCCCACGATGCGGCATACAGGAGCGCCAACGTCCGACGGAGCGCTCACATGAGCGCTATCAGCGGAGCCCGCGCCGCACGACGCGCCCGAGGAAGCGACCGACGCTCCCGGCGGCGCCGGTGCGGCGCCAGGCGATTGCAGGCACGCGTTGATGCCGCGCACGACGAGACGGAAGAGGCCCTCGAAGAGCGCCTTGGCGAGCGCATCGCGCGCCTCAGCGGCTTGGCACGGCGTTCGCGGAGAGCGCATTGTCTCCCCTCGCAGCTGCAGCTCGCGGACGGTGAGCGCTGCGGCGAGCGCGGCGGGCGCGACGCCAAGAGCGCCGGCGACGGCCTCGAGTGCCGCGTGCGAGGCGGTGTCCGCCACAGCCGCGGCTTCGCAAGTGGCCGCATCGGCGTCGAGCGAAGTGGACGAAGCCGCGGCGGCCGTGGAGAAGCTGACGTTGCCGAGGAGCAGGCAGGCCGCGAGCGCGCGCGCGATGCGGCCCAGCTCGCCTCCTAGGCCCATGACGCTCAAAGCTTTCACGAGCTGTGCGCCGTCCGCCTCGTCGTCTATGCCCGGCGCGAGCACGCACGGTGCATCGGGCGCGTTGGGGGCGACGCCGCCGCTAAGGTAGCGGCAACCAGAGGCGGAGGCGGGGAGACGCACGGCGTGCTCCTCCGCGGCGGCACGCAGCACGCCACCGCTCGCCAGCAGCTGGTAGAAGGCGTGGAACGAGCGCTCACTCGACGGTACCGCCACAGCTCGCGACTTTTCGAGCAGATACGTGCGCACAGCGCCGCTGCAGAGGGCGCCGCGCGAGTCGAAACCGATCTCAACCCACCGGCCGAAGCGGCTCGAATTGTGGTTGCGAAGAGTCTTGGCGTTGCCGAATGCCTCGAGGATCGGGTTGGCCTCGAGCAGCATCGCCTGCACGCCGCTGGCGCTGAAGGCGCTGGCGGCGCCCTTGTCGTCGTCGCTTGTCACGCCGCGGGCGCTCGCAGCGAGGCATTGAAGCAGAATCTTGGTCGTTTCCGTCTTCCCTGCGCCTGACTCGCCCGAGACGAGGATCGACTGACGCTCGCCGCGAAGTACCCCGCCGTACGCGTCGCACGCGACGGCGAACGGGTGTGGCGCGAGCCCCTTCTCCGCAGCCAGGTAGCGCTGGAGGGTCTCCGGCGAGGTAAGGTCCGGAAGCCGCCGCCACGGGTTGACCGCTACGACGATACTTCCGCAGCTGGTGTAGATGGCGTCGCGCTTGTGGCGCAGGGCGAGCGCGTGCACGATGCACGGCTCGTTCAGGTGCACGAGTGTCGCGATGTCATCCGCCTCGCCCGCGTCCTCGGCGTTGCGCGGGAGGACGCGCGCCGTGGGCGCGTGCTCGACCGCGCCGTCGACCTCAACGACTGCGGAGGACTCGCTGTCGCCAGCGTCCAGCAGGCTGCCTGCCGCGAAGAGACCGCTCTGGCGCTCGAGCCACACGGCCTGCGACATCGACCTTCGAATGTAGCGGGAATGACCTGTGAATAGGTACAGGGTCGCGGTCCCCCCGCGCTCTCACCCTCCGCACCTCTCAATCAACACAAGTAATGAGTGTGAATCGTGTGTGTCCCGGCTCCCCCCGGCGGTCTTCTAACTTCGCTAGATGTATCCGGATACTCTGAGATCTTCCGCAGTTTCAGGGTGCGCCCTGCGCCCGCGGCCGCCCCGCCGCGCCACAATGGAACCCGCCACCCGCCACCCGGCGACGGGCGGAACCGGGGGCGGGCGGGGGAACGGGCTCGGGGCCCCCGAGCGCCCGCCAGCCGCGACGAGCCGACCGACCGACGGAACTTACCACGTACACTAACCCTTGAGTTGACCGTCGGTAGCGGTGTAGGCGTGTACCGGTCGACGCGTCGTGACGCCGTCCGGTCGGGAAGATACCAAAATCCAAAATGGTAAGTCTCACATGTGTATACGTATCAACTCTGATGGGAGAAGTGTGTCAGATTGGAGATTCGTGTATGGAGTACCATGGACACGCAGCATGGCTTCTTGGTTGCGAAAGCCGTTAAACAATAGTTAATCATGTGAAAGTTCAACAGATGGCTGTGGAGTCTTCCTGCTCGTCGACGCTCGCCAACGACTGCTGCTGCTGCTCGGTGAGCACCTCGGCCGCGTGCTCCTGCATGGCGTCTGCCATGTACTGCGCGCTCGATTCACCGTGCCGCGCGCAGAGCTGCGCTAGCTGCTCCTTGCGCTTCATTTGGTCCTTGTTTGCGGCCGCACGCATGCGCCGGCTCTCAGCAAGCGCGCGATTGATAAAGTTCATGTCCACGCCCGCGTCCTCGTCCTCGCCGCGCTCCGCCGCCTGCTGTCGCGCAGCCGCCACTGCGAATCGTGCCATCGGATCGTCTCCTTCCTCCCCAGCACCCGCAGCATCGTCGTCGTCGGCAACGGGCGCGGCCGGGTCCGCGGCCTCGACGGCGGCAGGGTTCATCTCCTCCCCGGCCGCTGCTGCGGGCGACACTCCCAGCGAAGCGGGCGCTGATGACTCCGGCGCGGCGCTTGAACACATGAAACCCGCAATCGTTAGGCGAGGCGTTGGCCGTGCTTGTGTGGGTTTGCGGATTGTGGTTTCCAGGACGACGAAACTCATCTTTCGCGTAACTAGAAAAATGCGAAGAAACGTTACACGTCGCTGATCCGGGTGGCACGAAATCCACTCGCCTTGGGGCGATCCGAGACCGCGCCCACACGCGCCGACTGCTTCCTCAGTCCAGTCACCTGCTTGCCCTTGGCGTTCCCACGCATACCAGCACGGGCCTCGCCATTCTGCAGTGCTTTGATCCGCTCGCCGAGTACCGCGAGCGATGCGGCGCACAGCTCTCGCTTGCGACTCATGAAGCACTCCGCGAGGCCGACGCCAACGTCGACCTGCGACGCGTCGGCCACGCCGTCCGAACCTGACGAAGCTTCAACGGCCGCTCCTTCGTGTTGGTCCGGCAGGCCAGCGAGGCCGATTGCGGCGATGGCGGCTCCAATCTTCAGAGCGGTCATCTCAGCCGCCGCTTGGGAGAGTGGCTTGCGACCGTTGGAGGACTTACGGAGGGATGCAGCGTCCGGCGCCGCGGCGATACGGCACGCGGCAAGGGCGCGCGGCTCGAGCCCGTCTCGCCGGATCGAGACAGCCTCCAAGCCGACTGGCAACGCCGAGCGCAACGCGACACGTTGCCAGTCGGTCGATGGGGTCTTGACGCCTGCCGCGACGCATGCAGAACGAAGCAGCGCGCCATCTGCCCATGTGAGGTCGGCCGAGTCATGGGAGTTGTGCGGCGGCATGAAGCCGTAATCAAGCAGGAAGTCGTCATCGGTCAGCTCGCCATAGCAATAACAGCACTCCTGACCGAGGCTGATTGGTCTGGTCGCAACGAGCTCAAGCGCACCGCCCTGCGTGGCGCGGATCTCGCAATTGGCGTCGCCTTTGGCGCGATGGTTGCCAACGTCGATGATGGGGCAGAGGACTCGCTGGCTGCCCACCAATGCTGCTCGCGAGGAGCACGCGGCGATGGCCCACCCAAGTGCATCAGCGCTGGCGGAGCGGCCGGAGAAGGCGGCGGAGGCGGAGGCAGAAGCGAGGTGCTCGGCCGCGAAGCTGGAGACGAAGCGCGCCCGCTTGAGGAGCCGTGCACGTAAGGCAGGGTATTGGAGGCGCTGGATCGCCTCGGGCGTCCAGAAGAGTGGCACGGTGTAGCTTGCCGGGAGAGTCTGAATATAGCTGGACCAAGAGGAGGCTGCTCCTTTAGACCTCTCAGAGAGGAGGATGAGGCCGAGTCGAGCCGCCCAGAATTCGGCAGGGACTGCATCATACAGACTGCGAAGCTCGGCAGTCATCTGCGCTTCGGATAGCAGACAGCTTTGCGGGACACGCACGGCGACATCACCAGCCTTCAGCTCTTCGGCAGCCAGTAAGCCGAGTCCATGGTGAGTAGGTCCGCCGACGACGTTTGAAACTCCTCCCCTGTTCCTGATGATCCCGTTCATCGCTTGGACGGCGGCTCGGTCAGCAGAAGGCACACTCAGCGCCGCTGCAGCGAGCGAGAGCGCACACGTGTAGAGGAAGGCCTTCATGATCGCATGTGATCGCAACTCGGCGTTTTGATGAGATCAGTTTTGGGAAAAACGGAGGTTAGATTTTCTACGAGGAGAGAAAAGACTTTCCGCAAGCTCTTGATTCTTGGTGTCTTTGACATATACACGGATTCTAATTCGTCCGCGCGCTCGCGCCACAATCGCGCCGAAAAGTGTCTTCGAGCATGATGGCTCTGCTGGCACCCACGCAAAGCGCCATCCTCCACACCTTTGCGCCCATGCACCGTCACGCACGTACTTTTCGTCGCACACCGCCAGTTTTCATGCCAGAGGGTCCTGAGTGCCAAGTGCACGCAGAGCGGCTGAACGATGCATTTCAAGGGTACACGCTGTTGAGAGCGACCATTCTCAGTGGCCGGTACCTCGGTGAGGGTGTGCCTGGGCGCGGTGGGCCTCCCGCACATTGGGGCACGTTCCAGGAATTGCTGCCTGCGACCGTGAAGCACGTCAAAAATCACGGCAAGTTCATATGGTGGGAATTCGTTCATTCAAGGTCGCGGCCGCACTTGAGCTTCTGGTCAACACTCGGGATGTCGGGCTCGTGGGCACGCCAACGCTCGGCGCACTCGCGCATCGTATTTGAGCTCTCTCGGCCTTCGGCGGTGTCGGGTGCTCCGCAGGAAGAAGCGGCGCTCCGGCTCTTCTTCAATGACCAGCGCATGTTTGGCACTCTGACCGTGTGTTTGGACCAGGCACTGCTGGAGAAGAAGCTGGAGTCGCTCGGGCCGTCGTGGCTGCAGCCCAATGGCCTTTCGCTGGATGAGTTCATGAAGATTGTCGATCGCCAGCGCTCCAAAAAAGCTGGCCGCGCCGTGCCTGTGGCCAAGTTCTTGATGGATCAGTCGAAGGTCGCTTCCATCGGAAATTATCTGCTCTCGGAATCGCTCTATAAAGCTCAGGTCCATCCGTTTGCCGTTTGCGGCGATCTGAGCAATGCCGACTGGGCCGCACTGCACGAAGCGGCGTCGAGAACCACTGTTGCATCCTATGCCTCGCAGGCTGCGCTCGCCGCAGCGGCGGGAGATGGGGCGCTCTCCGCAACGTACGGTACGTTTGCAGAGATGGAGCCGGCATTCCAGCTGCTCGTCTATCGTCGCTCGGAGGCGGATGGTCTGCCCGTGCGGCAGGAGGAGGGCCCTCATGGGAGATCCATCTTCTGGGTGCCGGAGAAGCAGACACGCGGCCGGCCGGCCTGAGCTGCCAAGGCCAGCCGGGAAGAGCCCGGGGCCTAACAAGTAACAACGAGTATGCGGTATGACTAAAGTCTGTGTATCACACCGCACTCACATCTTATCACTTCTCCTTTGAGACCTCAAAGTACCCCCCAACCTTTACACCTGGAACCCTCGCCCCTTCTCAACACCTCCCTTCATAGCCAAGTGTGCCGTAGCAGCCAATTCACAGCGGCATCTTTCATTCCTGTGGCATGTTGCGCGCTGGCTTCGGCGTCGTGGGATCTCTCGCACTTGCCGCATCCCCGTCGCGCCTCTCTATGCTCGCACGGACCAGTTCTTCGGGCTTCATGGACAAGCAAAACTGGGTCGTCATTGGCGATGTCCTAAACGAAGCAAAGCCCGCCGCGCGTGTTGTCTCCACACTTCGGGAGGCTGGCAAGACGGTGCACCTGGTCAATCCGCGGGACAAGACGGGCACGTGTAAGCCGACCCTAAGCGCCGTCGAAGATCCTGTGGAGGTCGTTGATCTCATCATCAACTCGCGCGATGGACTCAAACAGGTGGAGCAAATGGTGTCGATGGGCATCAAGCAGATTTGGATCCAGCCAGGCGCTGGATCCGAGGAGATCTTGGCGCTCTGTCGTGAGAATGGCATCGAAATATTCCAGGGCTGCGTCATAGTTGAGTTTGGGAGTCGGTGAAGCATGAAGAGTCTATCGGAACCATCGAGAGCACTATCAGGGCACGGCCACTGGGGCCAACGAGCACCAGCCTCGACCCAAAGAGTTCCGACTAAATGCAGCCGTAGCTCAACCCTGCTCAGAGTGGGGATGAGTCAGGAACCGCCAAGATGCCCAAGATATTACCATGACGGGAGTTCTCATATTTACCCGTATAGGTGAGAGCGCGCGATTCGGATTCGGCATTCCGGATTGCGGTAATGTGTGGCGGAGTTATGGCGGAGGGGACGGGACGACGACGTTATTTCCGGTGTCCCGCGACAGCCGACACGCGTGCGCCTTGGGGAGGAGAGCGGAGACACTTGGCATTGGACTCCACCATGTCGAGTTTCAAGAAAATGTGTACCCCTCAGCGTGCTGGCTGGATAGAGTCATGTATCATATGATTAATGAGAGGCGAGATAAACATATGACGATCCGGACGCGGAACCGTAGCTAGCCCTGGGCCCGCGGCCGCGCGGTTCGCGGATGCGGCATCGGGCGGTCCGCGCCCGGCCTCGGTTTGGGTAACCGACGGTTAACGCGTCAGCGATAAATATAACTCAGATGGATCATGATCGGACTGGCTCATGGTCATGCGACACCTTCCTCGCCCCCGCCGCTGTCAGTGTGTCACGGGGCGATGCTCTTGCTCATGGTCATGCGCAGGTGTGGCGGCTGCGCCGCCATTTGCGGATCATGGTTCATGCCGCATGCCCCCCCAGGTAGGACCCACACCGATGCCGCGTCCAAGCCGCATGCGCACACAGATTACACTTGCAAGGCCCATGATTGTACCGTACAATAGAACATGCCAGTCTAGTGCGAACGACGGAGTGAAAGAGTGTCTCTGAGCAAGAGTGCAAATGCAAGTGTCTACAGCTGTCCGTTCGGGATGATCCCTTCCCAGGGGTACAGGGGCGGCACCACGAGTGGCGCCGCGAGCTTCCCGGATCGAGAGCGCCTCTGCTGCGTGACGGCGGTTATCCTCGGGATGGGCCGCGCGCACACCGTAGCCACTGGCCACTGGCTAGCGCTGCGGCTTGGGCAGCTCAGTTCGCCCTGGGAACTACCGGCCCCTCAAACGTCTGTCGCGCTTAGTTTGAGGGGCCGCGCGTCAAGCTTGTCGCGCGCCTCGAGCATGCGGAGTTGTACATAGAGCATCTCGCACTTCGAGAGGGCAGGCCGCTTCGCGACGGACTCCTCGAGCTCAAGCAGCGAGGAGGCGCGCGTGGGAGCCTCAGACAGGTCGTCGGGCAACGCGGTGTTCTCTGCTGACGACAGCGAGTGGGTGGACTCGGTGCGATCGAATCGTGGCAAGGGTTCGATGCGCGGCCGCCCACTTGGCATCCACTCTTCGGGGAGTCGGCAGTCCAGGTCACTCGAGGAGAGGCCTTCACACCGGCCTTCACACCGGTTCTCGCTCCGCAAAGAGTCGAGCGGCGTCGAGGAGCTTGTCGATGGTGGCGGCGGTGCGCTCGCCTTTGAGAGCTCCAGCCCGCTTGCCATGGGTGCGCACTGGGCTCGCGAGCGGAGCAGAGCGTGCGCATGCGCCGCGACGGCCGCGCTCAAGGGCCTCTGGCTAGGCTGCGGGTGTAGCAGGCACTCGAGCAAGTGACGCAATGCTGGAGGCGCGGCGTGCAGAGCCTGAGGCCATTGAATGAGCGACGTGCTGTGATCATAGACCGGAGGATACTCGACGAGGACGGCGGTGAGCAGCACGCCGAGTGACCACATGTCGGCTGCGGCGAGCTCGGACGCGCTCGCGTGCGTCCGTCCGCTCAGCTCGGGCGCGTCGTGCGGGTTGGGCGGCCGGAGGGCTAGCTGCCCATCCAGATTCGGGCCGAAGCGGACTTGGCGCCAGCTTTGCGGGTCGAAGCCGAGGAGCTTGACGGTCTGGCCGTCGGCACTCAGGAGCACGTGCTCGGGGCGTAGCTGGCCGTGTGTCAGGCCGTACGCGTGGCACTGCGCGACAGTCGTCGCAATCTGTGAAAACCACTCCAACCTGCAGGAGGCGAGAGACAAAGTACAAGGGTCAGATTCAAGGCGACGGAGGACGACCGAGAGGCAATTCAGGGGTGGCGCGTGGTGGGACGCATCGCAGGCGCGGGAGAGCAGCATGGCCCAGTCGGGGATGCAGACACTCATGTCATTGCGCACTCACCCTTGAGACAAGTCGCCTCCTGTCAAGGCTCCGCCCGAGGAGAGCACAGCGTCAAAGAGGTCAGCCGAGCAGAGCTCACGGTGCTCCTCGGCGCTGTCGGGTGACTTCACGATGCGGAGCGTCTGCACGAGGCCTTGTATGTGCGCCGGCGTCTCACTTTCGGACGGCTCCAGCTTGAAGAGCGGCACACGTGGTTGGATGGCCTTGACGATGCGGTCGTTGACCAGGTGCTGGTCGTCGCGGAAGGTGTGCATGGGCACCATAATGTCGCACATATCACACCCGACGACCTGGGAGTTTGGATACGGTGGCATTTCGCTGTCTATTGGCCCTGCACGGGGGTGCATGGGCACCTGAGGGTGGTTGCCCGCCATTCGCGATGAACGCGTTTCGTCTATCAGGAAAATAATCACCTCGCGTTGTTCTCGAAGCGTCGAGAAGAGATCTGACGCAAAAAAGAGAACATCTGCAATCTTCTTCCTGAATGAATTGGTCAAATTCCTCTTTTGGACATCAAATTCCAAGAGAAGGAATTCCACAAGTTTGTGATCTAGTAGGCTCGACTCAAACCTGATTCGAATTCCTCACCGATTCGAATTCCTCATCACACAGCCCGTTCGACGGTCAGTTTCGTTGCGGAACCCCCGCAATCACCACTCAACTGACACACACCGTTCGTTCGTGCCATTCGTGATTCGAATTCACGATTTAATGCCATTTCGTTCGTTCGTTTCACGGCCCTCTCGGCCAGACACACACCGCAGACACACACCGGACACCTTTATTCAAGCCCCGAAAAGGTGTGCGTGGGAGGCGGCACACAACTGACACCATTCCTCACCTGGTTCCTCGACCTCGTTATTAGTGTCTCCAATCGACGAATGTATTCGTCTCAAATCGGAAAGCCAATGCTTCGCGCGTCATGAGCGTGGACCGTGGAGGCCCGTCCTCTTTATGTTTAATGACAATATGCGAAGCGCGCGAGCGCCTCGGGCGGGCGCTCCATCATCTCTCCACCATCCGACTGGAAGCCGGGCACGAGCCGGTAGCCAGACATGTCGACGTCCTTGGCTGTAGCCTTGGCCGCTCGCCGCCCAAAGTTCTTTGGGTCCGCCTCGTACTCATCCATGGCTGCCTGCACCTCCTCCACGGAACGGTGGATCAGACCGCCGCCGTAGCCGACGTACTTGTAGTAGGGCCTGCGATGTGGGCGGCCGAGACCAATCATGACCATCGCCCGCCCATCCGAACTCGGGTTGCGAAGCCGCAAGACATCACCACCCGGAGGCAACCTGAGAAAGCCATGGGCGCCGGCAGTGGCCTGGGCGGCGTTCGCCATGCCCTCGTCGGCAGGCGCGACGGCGCCGCCGGCAAGCACGCTGCCCTCCAAAACCCACAGGAAGCCGTTGAACAAGCTCGGCAGCTCTTTGAGCAGCCCATCGGCCTGCGGCTCGAGCCGCACATGGAGGAGCAAGATAGGGTACGTGGCGCTCTCCGCGAGCGTATCCTTGGTACCAGCGTATCCTCCGGCAAGGCAGCGAAGGTGAATGCCACCTTCGAGCGACACACGAGGCACTTCGGTGGGTGAGACCACCTGCGTCCGCACGGCGCGGAGCGGCGTGCCGACAGGTGCATCGGTGTCCACTGCATTCCACCAGAGTTGCATCATCACCAACGGTGAGGTGGCGGGAAGGATAGCGTCATCCTCGTCGGCAAAGCCAGGCGCCGTGGGCGGCCGCAGTGCAATCGGTTCCACCGGTTCGTCGTGCACGCAGCCGGCGCCCGTGTCCACATGGTAGAGGCCTCCCGGCACCAGTGGCTCCGGCTCTGGGCCCTGCACGTTGTCCCACGGCCGCATCGCGGTGCCCTGCAAAAGGATTGACACGATTGAAGCTCCGCAGTGAGGATGGGCGCAGAAGGGCGGTTTCATGCCTGCCGGCAGAGACACCGCCTGGCACATGATGAATGGGTCACAGTGAGGAGAGGGTTCGACGTGCGTGCCACGGCCCCGGATGTCGTGAACCCCAAACAGGCTGTAGCCTGGTCCCATCTTGGGGATCGCCTCGGTTATGGCCTCGACATGACGCGCGCCGGTTTCGGCAATCGATTCTCCGGGCGCAAGCGGAGGCAGCGCAAGAAGTGCCGGGTCCGCGACCAGCAGCTTACTCATTTAAGGAATAGGGGTGGGCTGGCGCCTAGGTGGGATGCTGGCAGAGAGCTTGCGGGACTACAGGCCCGACCGCCCGAGAGCCTCGGAGTCGGAGGTCCTCGGAGCGAAGTTGAGGCCTACTTTCTCAAAAAGTGAACGGGGCACCCACGCCGAGCCGGGCCGACTCCCCTGTGGAGAAAACGGGGAGGTGTGAGCGTATTGAGCACGAAGCCGAGGCCGACGTGAGCAATTGTTTCGTCTTCAAGGATCTCCGAACTCAAGGTCGCCGATCGGAGTTGAAATCCACAGTACCGTTAGTGTTTTGCGGGCGTTTGTCCGCTGCGCCGCCGCCTTCTCTTGACTTGACTTGACTTGACTTCACTTGTCTTGACTCTCCACGTGGTCGAGCAAGCGAGAGCGATCAGAACTCGAGCCGAAAGCGTACGATGCGCAAGTGGCGGGGCATCTGCGGCGAATCGGGCTGCTGTCTTGAGAAGGACCACAAGGGTGTGTGCTCCTTCGTCGCCATCGAGGAGCACGACTACGAGGTCGAGGCAATCGTCGCACAGCGCCGCACACGGAAGGGCACTGAGTACTTGGTCAAGTGGCTCAATTGGCCGACGGAGGATAACACATGGGAGTTCGAGGCCAACCTCGCCGGGGCCGGCGAGGTGCTCGCCGCATGGAAGCGCAGCCACCTAAAACCTTGTGTTCGCAACGCGCCCACGGCCACGGCGCAGTCTGCTGCTGCGGCGGCCGTCACCCCTGCAGTTGTCACCGGCGCTCCTTCAACTGATGGTGCTGCTCATGACGCCGATACATCCGTCGCCCCGCCCGTTGACCCCGCCGCCACTCCAATCGTTTCCGACGGCGACGACGACGCGGCGCCGCCCATTATCGTCGTCACTCCGACGGCCGCGCCAGCGCCGTCGTGGTCGCAGCCTCCGGCGCCGCAGCAGCCTCCGCCGCCGTGCTCACTGCCTACGCCACGGCCAGCGTCTGTGTTTCAGCCTGAGCCAGTGCCGCAGCCTCCGCTAGCGTCGCTTCCTGCGCCACCGCGCCCGCTGCCTGCGCCGCCGCCGCCGCCGCCTCTCCTGTCGACCTCGGTCGCTAAGGCTGCTGGCATCGTGCGCCGGCCGCAGATGCCTCCGGCGACGGTGACGCGTGATGTGCGGCTGGAGGGCTACAAAGCGCTCCTCGTGCAGCTGGAGCAGCAGCAGCAGCAGCAGCAGCAGCAGCAGCAGCAGGCGATCCAGCGTGAAGCGAAGCGCGGCCTCGCAAGCGACGGTGCCACCGATGACGACGCCATGTCCGAGACCACTCACGAGCCGTCAGATGCGACGAGCGATGCGGCGAGCGAGCTCGGCGCGAGCGAGGTGGCCAGCGTGGCGGGCACGAGCGACTCGTCCCTCGCCAGCCCGTACGTAGGCTGCAGCGCACCGCCGGCGCTCGAGCCGGCGCCCAACAAGATGCGCCGCACCGTGCGCTGGGCAGCGGAGGTCGTCAACGAGGTCCGCTACGCATCGCTGCCGCACACGACGTCTGAAGGGAGCGAGCCGCGGCTCACGCGCCTCGGCTCGCCAGCAGCCTGCTCCTTGCCGGTGTCCTCCACCGGCGCCGTCGCACCGTCAGAGTACGACCACTCTGAAGAGCAGGTGCAGCACGGTGCGTTCCAAGGCGTGCCAGGGGTGTGGAAGCCCGCAGAGCCGCCCGCAGCCGGTGCGGCGACCGGTACGGCGGCTGGGGCGGCCGTGCCCGCTCACGCGCACGCTGCCGACATGGCCGGACCGGCCGCCGGAGATCCGACCGCCAAGCGGCGCAAGACGATGCTGTCGTCGGCGATGATGTCGTCAGCGTCAGCGATGATGCCGTCGATCGGCTTTGCAACTCACGGGCGATAACGTTGGCGCCGGCGCAGCTCCTCACGGCCAACGATCAGAGACGAGCGCGAGCACAACCTGATGAGCGCTCTGCTGATGGAGCAGAGCGTAAGAAAGTGGCGAGCAATTGCCTCTTTAGACATTCCGTTTGGCGGATCCCCACCGAGAGAACTACGAATCTACGATGACCTTCCTTGATTGCATCCCCCATCAGGCGGATCCCCACTCTGAGAACGACGATGAGATTTCCTCAAATGGATCGTGTCCACCGTCCTACACGATATCAGAGACCAGATTTCCAGCTCGCGTGTTGTGTGTAGCCAGAAAAGCCGAGGTGCAATAACCAATCAGGCCGGCCGCGGTAGCGCGACGGGAGCGCCCAGTGAGCAGTGTCGGGAAATAATACGATAGCAGTTCCGGATCCCCCCGTACACGTAACTCGTAAGCGTCAGATGCGTCCGGTCCGGTCGTAAACTCTAAGCGTCAGTCAAAAGTACAGCAGTGTAAGCATCAGTCCAGGCAGCGCCATCTGACCGCGCGCCCCGCCCGCAGTCGGTGAGGGCGTGAGCGGCTAGCTACAGGGGCTAGAGGCTTTCACCTTTCAGGCGGGCGGTCCGGCCGCGTCCGTCGAGCCGGTGCAGCATGCGTGCATGCCCGGGTCGTCAGGCGTCAGGGGTCGCGAGGGTGACGGGTCGACGGCGCGTGTTGTCACCTGCATTATCCGTTGGATCCGGGAGATTTAATCTTGCAGATTTAATCTGTCACCCAGATACATTCCGCTCTTGTTCCGAGACGCGAGTCCCGCTCCCCTCCGGTGCCGCGGCATCTCGTCTTGCGTAGCGGCCGGTTGCGGCCGTGCGTCATGTGCGTCACCCCATGCACCCTTTGCTGCTCGCCTCCCAAAAGTCACGTTGGTAGTACCAGATATTGACAGCGTGCTTGCCACCGCGCAAGACGGGCAGCGCTTGGTGCTTGGTGCGCGTGTCCTTGACGCGCGGGTTCTGATCCAGTGCCGAGGGCCATAGGATCGCGCGCCCACGCTTAGCTTGCACCGTAAGCCCGATCTCGGGGAAGGCGGTTTCGCCTCCCTCCGGCGGATCGTCCAGGTACATCAAGAGTGTGAGTGCGCGCGGGCCCGCCATGAAATTCTCAGACCCTCCGAGGAAGTCCGAATGGCTCTTGTAGTACTGGCCCTCAGCGTATTCGAGCAGCTGCACCTCGGCATGCCGCTCGCCCATGCCGACGATTGGGAACGCGCGCGTAAGGAGGGGCTCCATCACTTTCCAGCAAGGCTGGCTCGCATGGCAGTGCGTCGAGGACGACGTGCGGTGCATCGAGCGCTTCCAGTCGCCATGTCCCTTGTCAAGCACCTCGGACGGTTGGTAGCCCATCTTCGCGCCGGCGGCCATGATCGCATCGGCCTCGGTTGGCTGGATGAAGTTGTCAAACTGTAGGATGAGCGGATCCTCGGACAAGACGCTTGGTTCGAGGAGGGGTAGGGAGAGAGCCTTGGCGCGAATCGAGGCCATTCCTCCGGGCGGCACGCCCATCGGCACGTCGGGCGACGGGTCCCACGCACATCGGTCGACCTTTTTCGGCGCATTGCACGCGTTGCACGACTTTTTGCATTTCTCGAGCATGAAGGTAGGATTTTTGGAGCACTCGCCCTGAGAGCTCCAATACTCGCAATCCCTCTTATCCTCTTCATCTTTGCAATCGGGCGGGGTTGCAATGACCATGGGTGTGGGTACAGGCTTTGGCACGGGCTTTGGCGATGGTGGCGGAGTTGAGCGTGACGATGTGGACTGCTGCCGCAGCTTCGCCCCCCCGGCGTGAGCCTCCTCAAACGACACTCTCGGAGGCTCCACGACGCTGCCTGACGCGCTTCTTGTTGGCGCTATAGCGAGAGTCACGGCCCCTGGTGGCGGCACGATCGCCACGTATGCAAGAGCGAGCAGCATCACCAGCAGCCAAACTGCCCAAGCATTCAGCGGATTGGTGGACGACAATTCCTTTTCCTTCTTCTTTTGCTTGGAAGAAGGCGCTTCTGCTGCTAGCGGGGCCGCGGCAGAGGATGACGTATGGTCGGACCTGTCGGTTTGCTTGGATTGACTCACGATCTTGTTGTTCTCCGGCTTCTTATTTTTCCCCATGATCTGTACGGCACGGTTGGACACAGCAGCGACACGCAATCGCTGTACTGTACCCCGCGATGAACTCCGAATGCCGGTCACGTTCGGGACGAACACAAACACGCGAGCGAACGTCGCGTCGCGTCTCCGCCAGGGGGGACGGCCGAACTACAATGGCAAACTTGAAACTTGGGTTTTGTCAGACACAGTCGCTGCGCTTCATCAACACAAAGTACAAAGTAGCACCCAAATTGTTGCTGGTGAGGTCGTGCTCTCCCAGCGCACAGGGTGATCCCTGCCGCTCGCAAGCCGTAGATGCTGCTGGGCGGGATTGTGACAGATGATCAGGTGGGGGCTTTAGTGAAATTTTGTGCTCTGCGCAAGGATGTCCACGCTGGTGCTGCCGAGCTGATGCACCGGTCAATCCAAGCACGGTCCTTTCCACTCTGGCTGTTGCAGTACAGTTTCCGATGTTCCTCTGCATGCTTGGCCTTAGCCAACACTTCCGTGGTGATGTTCTCATTGGGCCCGTACGCTGCTGTACTCTGTTGCATGCGTGCCGTCTGGCAGTCGCTCACGTTGTACACGCGACGGACGCCGTCACGCGGCCCACCAATGACGGCGCACCAATAAAACGGGCGGTTGATGAAGCCGTTCCTTTCCCTCCACCAGTACATGCTGACGCCGTCGACGAATCGGTTCAAGACACTGGCCGTTGCGAGCCAAGTGGGCTCCAATAAGTGGGCTAGCTTCTCATCACGCCGGAACCGGCCAACACACCACCCTTTGGTGCCCGTGGGGTGCGGAAGGTGGACAGTCGAATTCCAAGCGTCAACCAGGTGGCCCTCCTCCACCAGCTGACGAAACGCGAACATCACCTTCCTGTGACGTGTCGAACAGTCATCAGCCACCAAGAGAGCGCCGTCACTGGAGACGGTCAGCGCCGCCCTCATATCAAGGATAGCACCGTGCTCGTGATCACCATCCACAAACCACAGATCACATGGAGGTTGCATGTGCCGGCGGACCAGATCGGCATACAGCGGAACCTGAATTTGCGACTTGCCCTGGAAGAATTGCGTACGACCTGGATAAGCCCGCTCGAGCGCAGCTCGAGATGCATTCGAGTAAGGAAGAGAAAGCAGATCAAACTCAACGAGGTGAGTATCCAGCCCCTCGAGAAGCGCCACAGCAGAGTGCCCAGCATTCATGCCGATCTCACAGACTGTCTTGACAGACTGATTTGTCACCAGCCTTCGCAGCAGTGCAATCTCGGGACCAACCTGGCCGCTGTGGCCCATGTTACCCCACCAGCGCGTGATATCCCTGCCTTCCGAACTCAGCACCTGCTCGGCCACCTCTGTCGTCTGGCGCAAACGGAGCAAAAGTGTCGCATCGAGCGAAGCGCTGGGCTGCACTCTCAAGCTCGCGCAGGGCAGCGCCAGGTAGAGCCACGAGAACATCAGGTACGCGATGTGTACCCGTCGTGCGGGCCGCTGACGCTCAGGCATAAACCCTGATGAGTTGAGTTTGTGAGCAGGTGCACCGACCGACGCGCATTCGAGAGAGCTTGCCGCGCCCCCCGCGCGGAACTCTCGCGGATGTTTTAGTTTGCGCACGGGTCGTGACGAGCAAATGTCGCGAATACATTCTCACAGGGACTGACTAATTGACGACTGTATGCCCACGACGCGGCTTGTCTCCTCTTCGAAGATCGCCGGCTACTCGAAGATCGCCCGCTATCGCGCGCCGAAACGCCCTTTGCTTTGGGCGAAGACGTCCGATTTCTTGGCCGTCGAGCGATGCCACCGGCACCGAAGACGCCCGCGCCATCTAAGAATCGTGGCCGTGGCACGGCGTCCGACTCGGTTGCTGCCGCCTCCAGCGTGGGCTCAGCGAGCGAACGAGTCGGCGCCCACGCCTCCTTTGGTCTTGCAAGTGATGCTTCCGATCTGCCATCGGGCTGGGGCAAGCATGATGATGAGGCAGACAGGTACGATTGGGGGGCGTCTGGCCACAAGCAGGACAACGGCAAAGAGGCCGGATCTGCAAAAGCACGACGAAGGAGCGCAAGCAAAGAGCTCACTGTTCACACTGACAGAATAGCTTCTGCGATCTCATACGGTGCTCGCGCAATGAGCTCGCAGGCGTCGAGCTCTAAACGGTCGCCGTCCGATTCGTTGGTTCTGAATAAGCACGAGGCCAGCCAGCGTTGGCCTGGCTTTCCTCTCTCAGAGCTCAAGGGAGCTGGATACCATGCCACACAGCTTCGAGCGGTCCAACACACCGCTGCGGACCTCAAGTCGGCCGGCTTCACGCTCGACGAGCTCAAGGCGGCGGGCTTCTCGGCTGAGGACCTCAAGAATGCTCACTTCCGCGCCGTCGAGCTTAAATCCGTCGGCTTCAGCGCCCAGCTTCTGAAAGAGGCCGGATTCAAAGCTGTCGACCTCAAAAACGCCGGATTCCGACCGCAGCAGCTCAAGGATGTTGGCTACACAGCCGGCAAAATGAAGTCTGCAGGATTCACGGCAGCCGATCTCAAGGAAGCCAGGTACAAGGCGGCGGATCTGCGTGAAGCGGGTTTCTCGCTCGTGGAGCTCAAGCAGGCGGGCTTCACGGCTCGTGACTTGCGTGAGGCGGGCTACCCTGCAGGCGAGCCGATCACAGTCGGCTTTTCGTTCGCGGAGCTCAAGGCTGGAGGCTACCCAACAACCGAGCTGCTGAGGGCCGCAGGGTATTCGGCGGCCGAGCTTATGACGCTTCGCTATACCCTCGCGGACCTCATTCAGGGCGGCTTCGGCGCAGACGACCTCGTTCCGCTCGGGGTGCCACTTGCCGAACTGACGCTCGTGGGCTATCAGCCAAAGGCAGCAGACCTAGACGCCTACTCGCTCAAGGTCGAGGTCAAGTGCAAATTGACGACGACGACAACAGAGGGCCCTGGTCGTTTTTTCAGCAGCAAGTTGACCACCGTCAAACTCAACCTGAGTCTAGCACAAATCCCGTTGGAGGAGCCCGATCTAGAAAGGATCTTGTTTGCATGAGCGTCTCATCTCCGTCAAGACTCAACGGACAACGCGAAAGAGCAGAGACGTTATTGCGAACGCCATCAGTAGGTGCGGAGGACTGCGACTCTGGCTACGGCCTGGCGCAGGCGCTCTCCGTCTCCGATCCGGACGCTTCTCTCTCTCGCCGCGAGGTGTCTCGGACATGACTGAGATCTGAGCGCCTCGTCGGTGCTCTGAGGCGTGACGTCTGACCACTTTGACGATCCCGAAGAGTCAAGATGAAGTCAGAGTACAGGAGCGTAAACAGAAACTGCTGTCTCGGAATTTGGAATCTGTATTTTGTCTTTCAATTTCCAAATCGCAGGGCGAGGTGCGTAAGTTGGATTCTGCATGGCGATATCTGGATCTTGAAATCTGTCCAGGTTCCAAAATCCGCGGCGAGGCACGGAATCTGGATTCTGGATGGCCCGCGCCGGTTCTTGGAAACTGGTACAACTGTTCCCCCTGTGTTTCTGAACCGGTACCGCTCCTTTCTTTTTTCTTGGGCCTAGGGAACTCGGAATCTTGGAAAGTGGAAACTGCGATCACTTTGCCGGTACTGCATGTATGCACGTTTCCCGCAACGCGAAAGGCCCTTGCAACGTTGCAAGGCCCCCGGCAACGTCTTGGCCAGAACGCGCGTCTCCGGGGCCCCTCCGTGGGTCCGCAGAGGGACCCCAAAAACCAGATTCCATGTTTCCAAGTGTGCAGATTCCAGGATACTCCTCTGCAAATTCCAGATTCCGAGTTTCCGAGTTTCCAAGGCCCCTCTGTGGGTCCGCGGAGGGACCCCAATTTCCAAATTCCTTGTTTCCTCTTTCCTGGTGGGCAGATTCCAGGATACTCCTCCGCAAATTCCAGATTCCAAGATTCCGAGTGTGCAGATTCCAGGATATTCCTGGGCAAATTCCAGATTCCGTGTTTCCGAGTTTCCGAGGCCCCCTCTTGGGTCCAAGCCCAAGGGAAAGCACCTAAGGAGCACCACCCCCAAATTCCAGATTCCGAGTTTCCGAGTTTCCGAGGTTCCCTCTTCGGATCAAGGCAGAGGGACTCCCAAATCCCCCCAAATTCCAGATTCCGAGTTTCCGAGTTTCCGAGGACCCCTCTTGGCACTTGGGTCGCAGCAAGAGGGACTCGCAAATTCCCAGATTCCGAGTTTCCGCGTGTAATACCTAGGGCTTACGTACGTAGAGCGGTAGAGAGCAAATTCCAGAATACACAGCGCAGTTTCTATTTCCGCTCCTGTACTCATGTGTAGCCCACACGACCGCACGCGTTATCCGTCATTATGGCACAACGTTACACCAACGGAAGAACAGTGTGATGCTCTCTGATAATCAGCCCGGT
>JWZX01002238.1:0-26412 GCA_001275005.1 Chrysochromulina tobinii | reverse complement strand
ATCCGACGGCGTGCTGCAGTCGGAAGCGGAATCACAACCGGCCTCTCAGGGGGAGGTGCGCGCACGGCGCGACAAGCGGAGCAGGGAGTCTGACGCGCCCAGTCGCATGGCGAGTGGGCCCCAGCGACAGCCGTACGGCGAGGGACCGGGGCGGAAGCGCAGCAGCCCACCTTCAATACATTCGCGCGGGCAAGGTTCGTGAACGTGAGCTGGCCCTCCTTGGCCTCCTCCCTCACCACCTTGATACTCCCGCCCCTCTCCTTCTTCTGGTCGATCCGGTGTCTGTGTTCGTGCGCGGCACGCGAGTGTGTGTCCATGTGTGCGTGTGCTGCGCTTTGCGCCCCCCACGATGGGTCTCCACGGGACCTGTGGCTGTGCGTCTTGCCGAGATGGCAAATTAACGTGAACGTGAACGTGACGGGCCGAGAATGTTTCACAGTCAGTTCACAACGTTCACCTGATGCTGGCCATCTTGCTCGAGCTCCTCGGAGTCGCCGCATTCCATGACGGAGTTCGAAATAATTCGCTATTTGGTTCGCCGCTAGAGCTCATCACCCAGCTCCAGCATGAGAACGAGAATTTGCTGCCCGCGCACCTGCAGCCGCAGGAGGCCTGGGTGCGGAGGAGATTGGACTCGCTCACTCGGGTGACCACCAATCCGATTCGTTTCAGGGTGGATACCAATTCGATGAAACAGGCCCTGATGGCCACGGATAGCTTTCTATCGTACAGCACGTGCTTCTCTGTTGGTCAGAAGTTTCGACGCGGGCTGCCCGCAGCCCAACCCACGCCTCCGGTGCCGTTCGTCGACACTTGCGGCGAGCGTGGAACCGCGGGCGTCGAAGCGATGTCGCCGGAGGGCTGCTGGAGCACGTGCCTGCAGACCGATGTTGTGACGGAGGCCGACCGGATCAAGGTCCGTGAGGTCGTCACCATTCTCGCGGCCGAGGTCAGCAATATGCTCGCGGTCCTCCCGCAGAGTGCCCTCACGTTTACCACCGGCCCCGGCACGTTCTCTCGCGCGCTCACGTCGAGGGGCTACCCTGTGCAGAGCTCGTGTGCGGCGGACTGCCGCACGCTCTCGAGCGTCTTCGTCGACTCCGCCTACTGCGGCGGCGGCCTCGGGCACGGCTACGACGTCATCCTGAGCGTCACTAAGCCGCCGGGCGTCGCGGGGGTCGCTGGGACGGGCAGCAGCTGCGCGGCAGATGGGGCGAGCAAGCCGTTATGGATCGTGCTCGCGTGGCACATGTCGATCGCTGGGATCGCCAGCACGCCGACCGCCACGCTCGTCGACCAGCACCGCGGCTTCATCATCCACGAGATCATGCACGGGCTCGGGTTCATGAACTCGCAGTTCAACTACGCGCGCGATGCGGCCGGGAATCGAAAGCATCTGATTCAGCTGAAGCCAGTGTACGGCGCGGACGGCACGACGGTGATCGACGAGGTTTGGTTCTTTACCAAGGGGCGCGCTTTCGAGGTCGCACAGACCTATTTCAACTGCCAATCGAACGCGACGGGTGCGGGCAGGTTGTGGGACGGGCTACCGCTGATGGGGGTGCCAGAGGCGGGCAGGGCCGCGCATTGGGAGACGCTGGTCATGCGCGATGACGTGATGTCGTACGGCCTCCACGACATCGTCTCATCGATCACACTCGCCGCGATGGAGGATCTCGGCTTCTACCTTGCCAACTACACGGCCGCTGGATGCATGAGTTGGGGACGTCGACAGGGCTGTGCGTACGTGCTCCGTCGATGCGCCGTCCAGTCGCACGATCAGAGCTCGTATGTGACCAACGGCCGCGCCGGGTGCCGCGGCGACCCGCACTGGAGCACGCCCGACACGTACCTCGACGCCACGTGCGCTCATGGCATCGACCCGTGCGGCACGGCGGCTAGCGCAGGGTTCACTCTGCAGGTCGCGTGCCCCGGAGGCACCGGCACTTGCTCTCGCTGCGACGCGCAGTGCGCGCTGACCCCCGTTGGCGGTCGGAGCGACTGCGCCATCTCGCCCGCGACCAATCCCGACAGTACGGAGGGTGATGTGCTCGACAGGCTGCGAAGCCGATTCGATTCGATCGATTGGCAGGCATGGCTCATGCTCTCGACTTACCTCCTCGGCTTCCTTCTCTTCTCTCTGCTCGTTCGGAAGCTCGCGTGCCCTACGGCGCACGCCAAACGATGCACCGCGCGCTGCATCGCGTACGTGCTGCTCTTCTTCGTTGGCATCCTGGCCGGCGGGCTCACTGGCGGCACCGGCTTCCTCTACTACAAGCGTGACCTCTTCGAGGCATTCATTGGGATGAACACGCTCGTCGTGTGTGGCGCCGTCGGCATCGCTCTGGTCCTCTTTTGCATCCTCGAGCTCTACGCGCTGCGGAATGAGCACACGCTCATCCTGCGCCTCGGCTTCTGGGTCCTCTTCTTGCTCTGCATCGTCGAGATCCTCGGCTCCTTCCTCGCATGTTATTGGGTCTACTCCCTCGGCGCCGTCCCGGGCGACACTCTCGAGTCGCTCTTCGGCGACAGCAAGGAGGACATCGACTCGTTCTTGGCCAACATCCTCGAGAAGCCTGTGTCGGTGGCCGAGGGCCTTGTGTGCATGACTTACCAAAAGTGCTGCCGCGACCCCTCGCTCGATTTCGAGAAGAGCAGAGGGGGCGTCGGTGGCGCCGACACCGCTGGCAATACCGCGAACTACAACCAGACTAGGTCTGGCAATCGGACCGCAAGCGTCATCTTCGCCGTCAACGGCACGCACGCGACGTGCACGAATCCCGGAATGCACTCGTCGCTGAACGACCTCGACGCCGCGCTGCACGACCCTTCCAATGAGAACTTCTGCGCGTACTCGACGGGTGCGCCCCGGCATCTCCTCGGCCACCCTCCCGAGGCCATCTGCCCGCTGCTCGAGCTTGCGCAAGCGTACTATGGGCAACCCTGGCATCGCACCCAGTGCCAGGCCGACTTTTGCAACGAGGGCATCGACGGGTACCTGAGCTTCGTCACCCTGTTCGTCGGCCTCCTGCAGCGGTACGCGTGGCCGCTGGGCATCGGCCTTGCCATCCTCGTGATACTCGAGCTCGTGCTCGCGTGCAACCTGCGCACCGCTGGCTTCATGGCCAGCAAGAGAATGCAAATCAAGAAGATCAAGAAGGACATGGAGCAGGCCAGGCCGACGTACACATTCGAGCTCTGATGCGTGGGCATCCGCGAGGGCAGTCACGAGTTCCCGCCAGTCACGGGGTACTACATCTGAGTTACAAGAACCCTTAAATAATAAATTTGAATATCTCTGAACACGACCCGACTACAGACCGTCTACTTCGCGGTAACGAGCGATGCATCGTTGGCTTTTCGTCGTGCACGTGCGCACAAACACACACTACGACCTCTTGTTCTCCTTCTTCAGCGCCCGTTGCCGAGAGAGCACGTGAGCTAAGAAGCCGAGTGCAAACGGTAGGTGAATCGCAACCACCTTCCAGTTGAGGGCATGGAGCATCACGAACATTGTGCCAGCGTGGAAGAGCGCGAGCACCGAGCTCACAACATCAGCAACTTCACTGTCGAAGGCTTCGCGGCGTAACACCTCTCCACCGAGGCAAGCAAGTGCAATTAGTGAGACCCCATGGTGTCGGGCAAACTTCTCGGCGCCAGGAGCGCACGAGATGTCGATGCCTGCGTACGACCCACGTAGCTTGACGGCTCCGAGCGCAAGCTCGACAAGAAAATGCGCGAGGTACAGCAGGTACACCGGCATCGACCGCGGCACGCGTGCCCCGCGCTTGCTGAACTCGGCGCCCCTCATCAGTGACGAGAGGAATTCCGCAAACCGGCATTCGTCCCTATACATGTATTTTCAGTCACACTTCATGCACAGCACGAAGCCCACCAAAAACTTGGCGTCAACAAGCGACCCATGCACGTTTTTCGGACGAAACATGCCCGAAGTCATCGTCGAGCGCAATGAGCCGCTCCTCCCCCACGACACCGAGGCCGCCTCCGGAATCAGCGGCACCGTCATGCTCGCCAAGGATGTGCAGCTCTCCTTGGGCCGAAACCGCATCATGTGGCTGCGTCTACCTTCCCGCGGCGGCGAGCGAGGTTTCGACATGGCCGACGTGCTCGGCTGCTCCGCGCTGGACAATCCGCCGCGCCTCGTGCTGCACGCTGCGCCTCGCGCCCGCGGTGGCTTCTGCGGCCTCAAGGCGCCCGCCCGGCAGAGGAACACGAAGGAGCTGCTATGCTCCTTCTTCGAGCAGGCGACCAGCGTGTGCTCGACAGTGCGCCAGCTGCTCGGAACGGACGGCGGCAGCGCGCCGCGGCGGCCGTGGCTCGTGCTGATCAACCCCTTCGGCGGTGGCGGCAAGGCACCGCGCGTGTGGGCCGAGCTCGAGCGGCTGCTCGAGCCGCTCAACCTGCTGTACGACATTACCCGCACGACTCACGCGGGGCATGCGTACGAGCTCGGCGCGAAGCTGAGCGTCGGTGCGTACGAGGGCGTGATATCGGTCTCGGGCGACGGCCTGGTGTACGAGCTCGTCAACGGCATGATGTCGCGCGCCGATGGAGCTGCCGCCCTCGTCGCCACGACCATCTTCCCGGTGCCGGGCGGCACCGGGAACGCTCTCTTCCGCTCAATCTGCCATCGGTCCAATGAAAAAGATGACTTGCTCGGCGCGGCGTTCATCCTTGCCAAGGGGCGCGCCACGCCGCTGGACCTGTGGGAGTACGTGCGACCCGACGCGCCGCTCGCCTCCCTCGAGGCCGGCGTCACGTCCGCGCCGGCCGGCGCCGCCGACGCCAGCAGCTTGTCCGATGCGGCGCCGGTGGACGCGCCCACGGCAGCGCCCACGGCAGCGCCCACGGCAGCGCCCACAGCACAGGCGCCGGCGGGCAACGGGGGGGCACCCACTTCGCTCGCGCCCGGCGCGCTCGTTGCGTGGTCTATCCTTTCATTCGCATGGGGCATCGTCGCTGATGTCGACATCGAGAGTGAAGTGCTCCGCGGCCTCGGCGCCCTCCGCCTGACCCTGTGGGCCATCTGGCGACTCATCTCGTTTCGTCAGTACGCTGGCACCCTGCACTATCTCGACGCGGCGGACGACACGTGGAAGGAGATCCGCTCCGACCGTTTCGTCGGACTGTGGGCATGCAATGTGCCCTACATGTCGCAGACCGACTTCGCGGCGCCGCACGCCGAGTTCGCCAACGGCGTGCTCGACGTGCTTGTGCTCGAGAACACGACGCGGCTGCAGGCGCTCGACATGTTCCTCTCCATAGAGGACGGTGCGTCTCTGATCGCGCCTCTGAATGCCTCTCTGCTGCCTCTGAACGTCTCTGAATGGCGCCTCGGACTGCCTCCCTCATCAGGCACGCATCTGGGTAAGCGCGGACTCTCGCTTCTCAAGCTCAAGGCTTTTCGATTCGAGCCTGCGCCACGGACGCCCGCGAGCCCAGGCATCCTCGACATCGATGGCGAGGTGGTGCCCTTTGGGCCGATCGAGGTCAGGCCGCACCCAAGCGGGCTGCGAGTGCTCAGCATGTGAGAGCTCGCGACGAAACTCAGTAAAGGAAACTCATTAACGATTGGACTTTTCCATTCGATTTTCCCAAACCAATCTACTAATAACCAACTACGGTGCGACGGGACGTCGTTCCTGCAGCGTGACGTCGGAGGAGAGTCCTGAACACACTAGTAACGAAATCCCGCCGACCGACGGTGTCCCGCTCGCCGCTGCGCTTCCCGCTTCCTCTTGAACTTGACTTGACTTGACTCTTCGTCTTCTCGGCTGCGCAAACAAGGAAGCGCGCAAACTCGCTGTCGCATGCATACGTAACGGTCTCACGGTGTTCTGGCGCTTTCTGTGATTTCTGTTCGCAAGTTGATGCGTAGCGCGACGAGATGTTGGGCGAACCCTCCCAATCCGACAGCCCTCCCACAGTCGTGTACCGAATCTCAAAGACTGGCAATCTGGAGAGCGAGCGGCTAGATAAGGTACACGTACACCGGCGTGCAACAACCCTTAAGGTTGTCAGCCTGCCGCCCGTCATTGCGCCGCAGCACATGGCCAAGCCGCGCGACCCTCGAGTCAATCGTTACCTCAAGCTCCAGTCGCAGCGCTCCACTCACGCAGAACGGCTTGCCTCACAAACTCTTCTCCGGTTGGCGAAGCAGCATGATTGGCTGAACACACGCTCGCTCATCCCGATTCCTCGGAAGCTGCTGACAGCGGAGCAGAAGGCGACCATGCGCGTGGCCTTCGATCTAGTGGCCGCAAATGGAGATGGAGAAGAAGAAGGCACCATTGGCTACACCGAGCTGACTTCAACGATGAAGTCCCTCGGATTCACAGCAGAGGACATCCGCGCAGCCATTGCAGAAGGCGACCATGACGGTGATGGCAGGCTCGATTTTGAGGAGGTGCGCAAGGACTCGAGGCGAAACCCATGCGCCGAGCATGCAATTGGCTACCTTGCGGCACCCTCGCTGCATGCGATCCCTCACTGACAGGTCGTTTCGCCTTTGAGTCTCTACGCCCTTCAGTTCTGCACCCTGATCTCCGAGCAGCAGCGCAAGGCGAGTTCGACCGAAAAGTGTGATGGCACGTTCCCGTTCCAGCTCGTGATTAACTCACAGCAGATCACGAACCAGATCAACGAGAAGCTCCTGAGCGCTGCCCTCAAGTTCCCCGACCCTCGGCACCCTGACGAGCTCGATCCGGAGAGCCTCGTGAACCGCGAACGCCGAGTTCAACACGAGCGCCGCCGACATCATCTCGCGATTGACCCTTTTGATCCTGAAGAGAGACCGCAGGTGGACCACGGCGCACCCACACACATGTATGTCGTCCGATCGCCCCGACCAAATCTCGCGCCCGAGGTGAGCACGTGGCCGCCGCCGATGCCCAATGTAACGCCCAATGCGACGCCACGAGGCACGCCACGTGCGACATCGCGAGTGCCGCGTGCTCTGACGCCACGTGATATGACCAATACGACGCCACGCGGCGCGCCGCGAGCTGGCGCGTCCAGCGCGTCCCAACATGGAGCTCCGAGCAGCACGCCCAGCACGCCATCGCCACGCCACGAGCGTATGGCATCGGCCCCGCGCCAGGTGTCCTTTTCGCAACGAAATACCAAGCCGGCCGGGGCGCATACGGCGCCCCGATGCCGATGATGACGCATGTCATTGGCACGTTCGCTCCACGGTCGGTCGGGCGAGAAAATTTTTCTAAGGGACCGCGTCTTAACCGCGTCATTTCGTCATGGTCCTGTGGAAGCGCACGTGCTCGCTTTGGGTTATAACTTCATAACTTCACAGACGAGAACACCCACACCATACATGTGCACAGTGCTCGAACTAGGCTCATGGCGTCGAGCGTGGCCTTGCGAACGCGACACCGCTTTGCGCCGCAAAGCGAGCACCACAATTTCAACTGATTTGTACGCTCCTCTGCACTGTCGCCGTTTTCCCCGCAATGGCGCCATGTGGCGCACTCGTGGCGCCAGGTGTCCTTCGTGGGTTAATCCCATGTTTGATAACTTTTGCCAAACTAGGATCCTCTGCCTGCCAGGGATTTCCTTGTTGGCTCGGACGCGGAGACGCGCTGACGCACGCGACGGTGGGCCGACGTCATGACGCTCGCGTCCACGAGGTTGTTGGGCATCGCGATCGCAGCATCAGCTGGGTTGACGCTGATGTTCCTGCTCTGGCGTCGGCGACAGCAGCAGCAGCAACTGCAATCGCTGCAAGAAGCGCGGCGCAGGCCGCCCACTGTGGAGAGTGCTGCACCCGCTCAGGTGCTGCCCGACCCGGAAATGGCGGAGGCACCGCCTCCGGAGCTCGATCCGGAGCTCGAGATCATCTTGTCCCTGCGGTTCAAGCCGGAGGACCGGCTGAGGCCCATTCGCACGCAAAACGCGGGCCGCTCGTTGGCGTGCAACCACTTCGTGGCCGCGGGCGAAATTGTGCTCCAGAAGCGCGTGGAGGCGAAGGCGCCGCGGTGGCCATGCGCTCTGGCCCTGCTCACGGCGAGCGAGCAGGCGGTGGTCCGTCTCGCGGGCGGCGAGGGGCACACGTTCCTCGGCCAGGATGGCGAGGAGTCGGCGAGCGCGTCGGCTTCGTGGGTGGCGTATGAGATTGAGAGCATGTGGCTGCTGGCGATCCGAGCGGCACGGATCAGCCGTACGTCGCCGCCCGTCTTCGCCGCGCTGATCCGCCTCGAGAACCACCTCGCCGATCGACCCGCCGATGCTCGTGACGTCGTGCATCGCGCCGCGGCAGCTCTCTCCGGTGCGTTACACAAGGGCGCGAATATTGACGTGCCGCCGCCGACGCTTGCGACTCTGCTTGGGGTGCTGCTCACGAATGCGTTTGGGCTTCGCGCGCCGGGCGAGTCGGTGGGCGACCGACGTCTCGACGGTTACGCGCATGCATTTGCCCTCTCCCTCAATTGTTCGCTCTTTAATCATTCGTGCGAGCCCAACGTAACCACCGACTTCGTGATCAACAACTATGGCCAGGTGCGTGCCGCAGAGTGCCTCGGAGTGCCTACGGAGTGCCGCTGAGTCCCTCGGAGTCCCCACTGGTTGCCACCCACGCATGCTCCCAACTGAGTCCCTCGGAGTCCCCACTGGTTGCCACCCACGCATGCTCCCCACGTCCAGCTCACGTTCCGCGCGGCGTGCGACCTGCCCGCGGGCACCGAGTGCTTCATCGCTTACGTCGCGACCGAGGAGCCAACGTACGTGCTCGCCCGATGGTGCTTTGATGGCGCCTGGATGGCGCCTGGATCGTGCCTGGATTGCGCCTGGGTTGCGTCTGGCTGGACTGCGTGTGGATTGCGTCTTGATGGGCAGTGATGGCCGCTGATGAGCGCTGATGAGCGCTGATGAGCGCTCCCTCATCAGGTACATTCGGCAGCGCGAGCTGCGCCGGACCAAATGCTTCACGTGCGCATGCGCCCTTTGCACGGACCCCACCGAGAAGGAGCGCTGCGGGGGCTTCCTTCGGTGCGCGTCGTGTCCCGCCGGCTGGCTGCGCTGGACGGCGCTGCCGTATGGCGACGAGCTTGGCAAGCCCGTCTGCGATGAGGGCGCCGACTGGCAGTGTGGCCGATGCGGCGCGCGCACCACCCATGCGGACGTGCTCGCGTGGGACACGGCGCTACGGGAACGGATGGGCGCGGCCGTTGAGGATCCGAACCAAGAGGAGCTCGAGAACGGCGGGACATTCGCGGGAGAGGGAGATCGGCGGGAGATCGGCCACGGCGGGAGCGGCGGTGGGCGCACCGGTACGGCGCCGGCGTCACACGTGGAGGTGCGGCTGCTCAACGGCTGCTCAACGAGGCCCTTGTGCGCTGCCCCCCTGCATGCAAGTGCTCAGCACGGCGCCCCCTTCCTCCTTGCACAGGTGCGGCTGCGCGCGCTGCTCAACGAGGCTCTTGTGCGCTGCCATCCAAACCACGCGATCGTGCTGCAGCTCAGGCTCCTCCTCGTCGCCCTCGGATTCCCCACAGAGGCCGAGGGTGGCGGCGCCGGCGTCGGCGCCGGAGCCGGCGGCGGCGGCGCTGTGCCCAACAATGCCCGGGCGAACGGCACGAATCGCGCCAATGAGGGCGGCGGCACCCATGGGGCTGACAGCAGCGCGAACGAGAAGGCCGTGCGCGTGCGGCGGAAGCTCAGCGCTGCGGAGGATGCGCTCGCCACGGCGCGCCGGCTGCTTCCATCTCTCGACGTGCAGCTGGGCGACCTCTATTTCCAAATCGGGCTCTGTCGCCATAGCCTCGCGCAGGAGCTGCTGCACGGAGGGACACCGGCGAGGCGCGAGGCCGAAGCGCTTCTCCGCTCGGCGGCCGAGGCGATGCTGCAGAGCGTGCGCCACTTTGCAGCCACGCTCACCGGGGGCGACGCGGCCGCGCCCGCGGTGGCCGCACGCCAGTTTGCAGCGCTGAGCATCGGCTCGATTAGGAAGCTCACACGGCGGGCGGGCAATGAACAGACAGGCGCGAGCGCCGCGCTGAGGGCGATGCGCTGAGGCTAGGCTCGTGAGCGAGCTGAAGATGGACTGATGGAGATGATGCATGTTGATGTGCGAGGTCTCGAGGTATTGTTTGCCCCGCGGGGCGTGTTTTGTATAGCGGCCAGTCGACTACCGCTCCGCTGCCATCCACCGGAGGCGGCGATGGCGGTGGTGGCCGGGCGATGGCGGAGTTGGCGGTGTTGGCGGAGGCGGAGGCGGACGTCGGCGGCGGATGATTTGGTTGTTCTACAGTGAGAACAGATCAAGGTAAGGCGCGGGGTCCGCGTCGGATCCGCCACAGTCGTGAAGCTGCGAAGCTGGAGATATCCGAGGTGCTCAGGCGCTCAGGGGCCTAAGTCGATACACGATAGCATTAGCAAGAGTCGATAGGGCTCACATCCCTATCGAGCTCACTGGTCGTTGCTAAGGGGATCACCGCAGCCAACGTTTGTTGTTCACTGTGACGTCAAACAAGCTTGCCTGCTTGCTTGTCACACAACGAGCCTGTTCACAGCAACGCCCGCGAGAGCGCGTCTCGACAGTTCCGCAAGAGGACGTCCTCTTTCAGCTGTTCTCTACTTTTGCCGGCGGCTGCCATGTCCATTGCAGCCAAGAAGAAGGCTCTGGTGGACCCGTACGCGCAAATCGCGCTGCATGACTCTGCCGAGAACCAGCGCGTGGTCATGCGTGACCAGATTCTTGCGGAAGAGAAGAAGGGTGCGTTGCCGCCTGCGCCCTACGTTGAGCTCCGCTCTGGGCAGGATTGCCCCACGAGCTGCCCTCTGTGCTGACCGTTGGATCGTCTGTGATCGCGCAGCTTCCATGAAGAAGGCCCTCGATGCGCAGGTGCGCTACCAGCAGCAAGTCATCATCAAGGAGAGGGAGGAGGATCGCGAGTGGCTCCACCGTGAGCAGGCACGCATCAAGGTGTGGAATGAGGAGGAGAAGAAGAAGATCGAGGAGACGAAGGCGAAGAACGAGCGCATTCGCGTGCAGCGCGAGCAGCAGCTGCGCGAGCTCTCCATGATCCGCGCACGCGAGCAGAAGGAGCAGCAGGCGTACGACCTCGGCATCCTGCGTGACATCCGCGAGCACATCACGATGGAGAAGGCGAAGGAGACGATGAAGAAGGCGTCGGATGCAGAGAACCTGCGGCGCGTGGCGGAGCAGAACATTGAGCACCAGGCCTTCCTGAAGGCTGAGAAGGCGCGGGAGGCCGAGGCGATGCGCGCCCTCGAGGCGCAGTGGTCCGAAGTGCTCGATAAGCAAGAGCGCCAGCGCGACCGGCAGTTGAAGATGACGTACTCGCGTCAGGCGCTCTCGTACGGCACGGCGGCGTCGATGCAGGAGGTGATGGATCGGATCGCTCGCGAGGACGAGGCGCGCGCCGAGAAGCACGCGCGCGAGCTCGAGGAGGCCGCCGCTAAGCGCGAGGCGGACCAGATTGCAGAGAGGCGGCGGTTGCAGCAGGAGACGCTCGATGTGCTCTCGATCCAGGTACGCGAGAAGGCGATGCGCTCGAGCATGGACCGCGAGCGCGAGGCGATGGTGGCGGCGCGCGAGGCCAACGACATCAAGGCCGCCGAGGCCGCCGACATGCGCAGGCGCGAGAAGAATCGCCTCAAGAATGAGCAGTACAAGGCGGAGCTCATGCATCAGATGGAGGTTCGGGAGGAGCGCAAGGTTCTCGCGCCGTACCTGATGTCCAAGGCGGAGCGCCAGATGAACGCCGCGCTGCTGCGCCGCCTGCCCGAAGACTGAGCGCAGGGCAGAGGCCAGGGGACGGTTTCTTCTTTGTCTTTTCTTTTGCACGCTCCTGAGCGTGTTGCAGCTCGTGATTCCGTGCTCTGTGGTGTTGTCGTGCTTTTCTCTGTGGTGTGCATAGCCGATACCGTATAACAGTGCATGCGGACGTCCGCCCAGGCGCCGGCGCCCGAGAAGGCGCTCTTGACTCGTGGCCCTTCGAGAGAGATGGCGACCCTGCTCACGGGCAGGTTGGGCGCCGCGAGCTGCTGCTGGGCGCCGCTCGCACGGCGTGCGCTGACGTCGATGGCGGCCTGGACACCGCACGCGGAGCGCCGACCTTTCCAGCAGCCCAACCGGCGGCGCGACGACCAGTTGTTGCCACGGATGCCGCCCGCAGTGCCGGAGGTCATCGGGCAGCCCTTCGTGCAGGCTTGGCTCTCTGCATGGGGCGAGCCGCGCGCAGGGATCGCGCCGCTCCGCGCCGATATATGGACGCTGCCACTGCGCACCGACATTGTGCACCGCGTGGTGACCTGGCAGCGCGCCTGCATGCGGCAGGGCACGAGCAAAACTAAGGGGCGGCACGAGGTGCGCGGCGGCGGGAGGAAGCCCCGGCCGCAGAAGGGCTCGGGCCGCTCGCGGCAGGGCTCCATCCGCTCACCGCTCTTCGTGGGTGGCGGCCACGCGCACCCGAAGCGCCCTCGCGACTTTTCATACAAGTTGAACCTCAAGGTGCAGTCGCTCGGTATCAAGACGGCGCTCTCGGACAAGTGGCGGCGCGGCGCGCTGATCGTGATGCGCGACTACGCGCTGGCCAGCACGGAGCAGAGGCCCACAGGTATGGCCCGCAGGACCGCCGCGCTCAGCGCGCAGCTGAGCCAGGAGCTCAGCGCCCTTGGTATCGACCTAAGCAGGCAGCGAGGTGCGTGCGCGCGCGCCGCCCGGCGCCGCGCGCTTCTGACGCTGCGCGTGCCCGCCTTGGCCGCCTTGGCGCTGCGCATGCGCTGGCTGTGTGGGCGACCTAGCGGCTGGCTCCGGGCGCGCTCCAATTGATGACATCTGTGATCGTCTGCAAGTTGGGAGGTCGCTTGCGGCCGCTGACATCAGTCTCACTCCAACCGATGGTGCACTGATGGAACGTGCCCGTGACGGCGCTGGCGGGGCGGGACGGCGCTGGCGGGAGCGCTCCCCATTGGCCGGGCGAGGGGCACCTCGATGGCCTTCCTGATCGCCTCACACTGACGCCGCTCGCCCTAATCGCCCTAATGGCCCTAATGGCCATTCCTAATCGCCCTAATGGCCCTAATGGCATTCCTAATCGCCCCTCTGCTCACGCTGTGCGCGTCTCGTTCTCGCGTGCGTGCGTGTGTGCGTGTGCCCTCCCTCTGCCCCTCTCCCTCAGTCATGATGGTCACAAGCGATCGCGGCTGGAGCGCTCACGACGGCGCGGTGGACGCCGCCGCCGCCGAGCAGTTGACGCGCGAGCAGCATGAGTTGCTCACTGCGAGCAGCGCCCTGGAGGGTGTCCTGGTGCGCACGGTGAGCGAGGCCAGCACCCTCGAGCTCGTCAAGCACCACCTTCTGATGATCTCACTCGAGGCCCTCGACGACCTCAACGAGCGCTTCAGCAACGAGCGCGTCGTGGGCTTCGTCGCGAACCCGAGCGCCATGCCGAGCTCGGTGGTGGCAGCGCTTGCATCGGGCAAGAGTAGCAGCGCACAGCAAGCGACGTCCTCGTAAGCTGACGACGGGCATGCGTGAGTGGGGGCTGTGGCGTTTCCCACAGCGGCGGCCAGTGAGCCGCAGCCGGGGGATCGCCACAGCAGAGCCCAGCCTGGCAGTGTCCAGTGAGCCCCACAGGCCGAGCGATCAGCCATGGGGGAGACGGTCCCCCGGGCTGAATCTGAGCATGAGCCAACCAGCTGGAGCCAACAGTACCTAATTAACGTACTGAAAACTCTGTCCGCTTACTTTCAGCGCGATTCCGCAGACACACTCTCGACTCTGTCTCTGAATCTCTGGAACGGTGGGTACGGTGCTCGGTGCACGCGGGCGCGACGGGGACTCGGGAGGGCTGATCGGGAGAAATCGGGCGGGCCACCGGGGCCACGGCCCGCCATGTTACCGTGTACGCCTCACGCCCGTCTTGCGCATGTTGATCGCGGGCGACAGGCCGCCCTGTGTATGGCGTCATTCTTGAAAGTATTGAGCCCTGCATTGTTCCCTAGCCGGCGTGGTACCGGAGGAGCTCAGTGTCTCGTCGGAGGAGCTAAGTATCTCGTCGGAGGAGCTCAGTATCTCGTCGGAGGAGCTCAGTATCTCGACTTCTGATGGGTGCGCCCCGAGCGAGGCGGCTTGCGAGCCACGACCGCCGCGAAGCCTGTGCCCGGCGCCGTCGGGACCCGCAGCTGCTGTGAATGTGAAGCTTCCGTCCATGCCTTTGCAGCAACCGGCGCTGGCGCTGGAGCGAGGCTCGTCGCCGTTTGCTGGGCCGTGTGCGCCACCGCATCTGAGATCCGATCTCCAACTTCTTCGTCAGCCCCTTCGCCATCCACCATCCGAATGTATATTCGAGGCGGCCGCGGCGGCGCATACCTTGCTCGGACGGATGGCGAGGCGGCGGGCGCGCTGGCTACGGGTGCCACGACGGTGGGTGCTGGCGCTGCCGACGGCGGTCTCGACGCCAACTGGCTGTGAATGTGAACGGGCTGTGAATGTGAACCAGCTGTGAATGTGAACTGGCTCGACGCCAACTGGCTGGCGTTATCAGTGGCGGTGGCGGCGGCAGCTCCGATGCCATGCTCGGGGGTTCCATCTTTGGCGAGTGGGCGCCCGAGCTTGCGAGCGCGCCCGAAGCCGGCGCTGCTGCCTCTCGAAGTGGCTCCCGAATTCGGGCGGCTGTCGAGATTGAAATCTCGCGTGGAGGGCTTCGAGACGGAGCTGTCGGCATCCTCCTCGTCGATGGCGACGGAAGCAGGAGCACCGTCGCGGGCGCTCACGGGAGGAGCGGCACTAGCCTTCGCAAGCTGCTCCATCTCCCGTAGCTCCATATCGTACGCGAGCTGGGCGCGCCATGGACTCGAGGGCGGCGAGTCCTCCCACGGATGTGGACTGGGCAAACGGACGTCCGTCTGCGGGCATCCGTCATCCGTCGGCACCGCAGGCACCGATCGCGACGTGCTGGCGCTGGCCGGTCGCGACGTGACGCCGAGCATGGCACCTCCCACATTGGTGGACGTTCTGTTGGCCGAACGTGGAGAAGAAGGGCGGGCGGGTCGCGCAGTCGAGTCGTCGGTGTGCATGGGAGGTGCAGAGGCATCGGCAGGGTACGACGCTGGAGCGAGGCGATTCGATGCACCCCCTATGGGACTCGGAGTCTGGCTTTTCACAACGACGCTGACTGAAGGATGCTGTGGCGCTCGGAAGCTGGGAGCTCCTGAGTGCTGCAGGACGAGCAAGGCAGCCATGTCCGCCGCGGCGGCCCGTCGGCGTGGTCGCAGCACTGCTCGGGCTGAGCGCGGGCGCAGATTTGTCCAATCGTCCACACGGCTGTAGGCGTCGAGCATCGTCCCACGGCTGTAGGCGTCGAATATTGCCTTCACGACTGCCTCCGGTCGATGTCGAGCGGAGGCCGGACGCGCGGGCTGCCGCTTGCTGGAGGAAATCGGGCGTGAGAGGAGCTCAAAGTCCACGGGCGGCAGCGAGGCACGCGGTCGCTGCAGGAGAGTGAGGATATTGGGGATGTCAGTTCTCGCTCGCGCTGCCAGCTCGGCCGCAGCCAACTTCCTCTCGGTGGTCGGGTTCCTCTCGGTGGTCGGGCTGGAAACGCCAGGGACCCCGCAAGTGGACTGAACGGACATAATAAGTGCCGAGGCCAGACGGCCGACCGGCCGTGGTGTCCCACAAATGGCACGTGACTGTCTCCGATTTGTGCAGCAAAAAGCATCAGATCGTTCACAGGAATTGCGGCGGTAGCAGAGTTTGTTGAAGTTGCGTCTTCCGCCACGTCGACTGCGAGCGACGGACACCGTGGACGAGGCATGCCGCTCTTCAAGAAGCGCGACCTTCCAAACCCGGGCCGGCTCGAGGAGCTCAAGAAGGAGGCGCAGGCCGTCCTCTCACCCGACGTCTTCGAGGGCGCGCGCTTCGAGTTCAACAAGTCTTTTGGCCAAAAGTTTGCGCTGCTGCACAACATCACAATGGTCCCGGGCATGCCGGGCGGATACGAGTTCGGCGCCAACTTTGGCGACGACAAGCTGCTGCTCGCGAGCCGCATCAACATGCAGGGGGCACTGACCGGCAGGGCCAACTGGCAGCCAGTTGACAACATTCTGCTGCGGGCGCAGACGCAGGTGCAACCCGAGGGCGGCAACACGTTCAAGGTGGACGCGGACTACAAGGGCGGCGACTTCTCGGCCGGCGCCTACTTCTTCGCCGGCGGCCTGGTCGGCGCGAGTTACTTGCAGAGTTTGAGCGAGGGCCTCTCCCTCGGCGTCGAGGGCTTCTACCATCTGCTGAACCAAAAGGGCGGCGGCGCGGGCGCGCTGCGGTACGCGTGGGGCCACAAAGGGTCTAGCGTGCTGACGGCCAAGGCGGGCACCTTTGGCAACGGCATGCTCGAGCTCGCGTACCAGCGTAAGGTGACCGAGAAGGTCGCCCTCGCCACCGAGCTGCAGTACTACCACGGCCAGATTTGCCAGTTTGGGCTCGGCTATGAGTTCAAACTGCGCTCCGCGGTCTTCAAGGGCTTGATTTCGTCGGACACGACGTGCTCGGCGGTGCTCGAGGAGCGCATCAGCCAGGGCGGCGGCATCGGCCTCACCCTCTCGGGCATGCTCAACCATAAGAAGAAAGACTACAAGTTCGGCATCGGCCTCAGCCTCGAAGGAATGGGCGTGGGCCCGTAAAGGCGCTCGTTACAGCGCTCGTTCCCAAACACGCGCCCGAGATACCAGAGGCTCAGCTGACCTGTCTGAGATAGACGGCGGCGTTGTTCGGGGGAGGCGCCCGCCGACGCGGCCGATGACGTCGCCGGGCGCGGCCAGGATGCGAAGATGATCAGACGATCCCTGTGATTCTGTGAACGAATGCATGTGGCTCTGTGGGATGAGCCGGCCCCGCGCTGCGCTGCCAGCGCCCACTGCCGCGCTGCCCCGCCCGCCGCTGGCCTGCGCCCTGCCATCATGCCCCTGCCTTTTGGCGTGTAACATATGATGGAGCTCTTTTTCGTTCACGAAATCGAAACAATAATATCGTTCCGGTCTTATTCCGGTCATGACGACATGAGAGTTGAGACCGGCGCATGACCGGTATAATTGTTCGTTCGTTCGCTTTTTCACAGGCTAAGAGTTCGGAAGAGAGCAGATACATGTTTTCACACGGGCCTTCACAGCAGATGACTGCAGCAGAATACACCGTGCGGCTTCACCGTTCTTTACCCGCGGCGGCGCACCAGGGGCGGCGACCGGGCCGGGCTAACCCCAAAACCCGGACGCCGGACCGCGCGGGCGCGGCGAGCCGCGGAGCCGGCGAGCGCCCGGGGCGCGAAACAATTTAATTTTATAAAAAAATCGAATTACATACGCCGCGACAGGCGCCGCGTCGACATTACCGACATTACTTTACACCGCACCGTTTCCGCACCGTTACGTGGTTTATGCAGACAGGCATGTACTGCGGTTACACAGCGCGTAGCGATACATCAGCAGCGCTCAGCGGCCCGTCCTACACTGGCACGCGCGACACCGCCACACAGAGAGAGAACGCTCTCGCACCAGTTTCGAGCTCTGGACGGCCATCTGAAGAAACTTGCCCGACCGAGAACAAATAACCGCTCTGCGGTCCAGTTCCGGGACGCGGCAGCCGGCGCCACCCGCGCCACCCCCCGACAAGGTCATCACATGGAGCGGCGACCTCGGGGGCGCTTAGGCGACCGAGTGGACGGCATCTGAGGCGACGCCGCACTTGTTGAGGCCGCGCACGATGCGGTAGTAGCCGTCCTCACCCCAGTCCGTGTTCCATGAGTTCTTGATCTTCCAATAAGGGGTGCCGTTTTCGACGCCGTACCCGACGATGAGAACCGCGTGGTCGAGGCCGGCCTGCGAAGTCTTGCAATTCTTTGGGTTGTCGATGCCCCGCTTGTAGAGCTGCATGGGCGACGCGTCGATGCCGATCGTGATGGGGCCGGTGGCGATCAGCGCATTGATCATGCCCTCCTCATCGAATGCCGCCTTCTTCTCGCATGAGCCCAAGCATGAGATCTGCACCCAGTCGCTGACGAAGGCGACTGGATTCTGGATGAGAGCCTCCTCGCACCGGCCTGACTTGCCCTTGCCCGATGTGTACGGGTACTGCTGCTCGGTGACGAGGCCGTTCTTCTTGACGTACTTGAACGCATCCTCCTGGAGGCCGCCATCGCATCCGAGGTCCTTATCGTCACATGAGACGAGCTGCTGCTCTGAGAGGGACGTGAGGTTATGCTTGGCGAGGAAGAGCACGCCCTCAACGTCACCCGTCGTGCCGAATGACCAGCACGAGCCGCACTGGCCCTGGTCCTTGACCGGGGTCACGGCGCCGTGCTCGGTCCAGTCGTAGTCGGTTGGTGGTGCGGCGAGGAGCGTGGCCTGCTCGGGGAAGCGCACGCACGCCGTGCACTTGCCGTCCCACGGCTTAAGCGCCTCGGTCTTGTTGCGCGGCGTGTTCATGAGGTAGCGGGCCTTGAACTCCTCGGCCGTGAGGTCGGCAAACTTGGTGATGCCCTTGACCTCGGCGCCCTGGGCACGGTTCTCTGCCTCGATGATGCGCAGGTTGGCCATGAAGATGTCGAAGCGCGATGCCTCCTCCTCGACCGTGTACGTCTTGCGGTACGTTGCCTTGAAGGTAGCCCAGGTCTCCGCGTGGGACACCATCGAGAGCGCGGGGACAGTCATCATCGCGAGCGCCATGATAGGGGGGGATACGTTTCGGAGAGCCCGGGGTCCCGAGTTCCTCGATGATTGAAAATGGATATCGCAAAATTGATCG
The DNA here is from genome assembly GCA_001275005.1 of Chrysochromulina tobinii. NCBI lineage: Eukaryota > Haptophyta > Prymnesiales > Chrysochromulinaceae > Chrysochromulina > Chrysochromulina tobinii. The sequence continues at coordinate 7,616 of JWZX01002238.1, read as the reverse complement.
GAGGTACATGTACAGGAGGTTTTGGAGGTAAGCCATGCTGTCGCGGAAAACTTCGTCATCCTTTCGAAACCATGGCTACCGTGCGCATATCGGCCGCGGCGGCGCCTTCCTCCTTCTCCACACTCTTCACGCACGAGAAGGCGGGCATGTCCAACGTCGATAAGGAGAAAATCAAGCGCATTGTCTACGAGATGTCCAAGGACTCGGCGCACTTCAAGGAGCAGGAGCGGCGCGACCAGAGGGTCACCGAGCACATCAATGCGTGCAGGGAGCGCCACCAGCGGATTGGTGCAGATGAGCTCAAGTCGCATGAGCAGCGAGCCGACCGTCTTTTAGTGGAGCTCGATGGCCATCGGAACCTGGAGCGCACCTGGGCGTGCGTCGACATGGACGCCTTCTTTGCCGCATGCGAGGCGCTCGAGGACCCGTCGTTACGTGGCGACGTCGTCTTCGCGGTGGGCGGCACCAGCATGATCTCGACGGCGAGCTACGCCGCTCGCCGCTACGGCGTGCGCTCCGCCATGCCCGGCTTCATCGCACAGCGGCTGTGCAGAGAGGCCGGGGTGAGCCTCCGGTTCGTACCGGTCGACTTTCCCAAGTACCTGAAGTTCGCAGAGCTTGCGCGCACGGCCTTCCGTCTTTTCGATCCGCACTTCATCGCCGCGTCCTGCGACGAGGCCTTCCTCGACCTGACCGACTATTGCGCGCACCATGCCATCAGCGGCGCCGAAGCAGCCACTCGGCTGAGGCATCAAGTGCTCGAGGCGACGCGCGGGCTCACGTGCTCTGTGGGGATAGCTTCGTCACGGATGCTCGCAAAGATCGCCTCGGATGTCAATAAGCCCAACGGGCAGTACGTTGTGCCAGCGGAGCGCGAGGCGATTGTGTCCTTCATCGGACCCATGCCGTTGCGCAAGATCCCGGGCATCGGGCGTGTGACGGAGCGAGTGCTGCGAGAGGTGCTGGGCGCCGAGACCTGCGCCGAGCTGCTCGCCAAGCGTGCGGCGCTCTGTGCGCTCTTCACGGCGCGTGTGGCGCGTGAACACCTGAGCGCGCTGCTGGGCATCGGGGGAGAGGGGCCGCCACCGCTACAGCGCGAGGGCGAGCCGAGTCAGAAGGGTGTGTCGCAGGAGCGCACCTTCGAGCCCACAGGTGCGCCCCTATGAGTACCTATGTTTGCCTTGATTACCTATGATTACATATACCTTCGAGCCCACAGGTGCGCCCCTATGAGTACCTATGTTTGCCTTGATTACCTATGATTACATATACCTTCGAGCCCACAGGTGCGCCCCTATAGTACCGTACCTATGATTGCCTTGATTACCTATGATTACATATACCTTCGAGCCCACAGGTGCGTCGTACTCCCGCGGACTACCTCGGAGTGCCTCTGAGTACCTATGAGTACGTGTGAAATGAATGACTCATTGATGACCTCTGAGGAGCCGACAGGTCACGTGGCGCGGCTGCGAGAGTGGTGTGCCGAGCTAGCCAGCTTGCTCGAGGAGCAGATGGTTGCCAAGGGGCTACAAGGGCGCACACTCACGCTCAAGCTCAAGGAGGATACCTTTCGACGACACGAGCGCACATGCACGCTGCCCACGTGGTACGTGCCCCGAGTGCCCCCTAATTGCGTACCGGTGGCATGCGATCACCATATGATGACCCTCTGGAGTGCCCCTGGATGACCTCTGACGTGGCCTCGGATGTCAAGCGCCGTGGCGAGCGCGTGCATGCAGGTACGGCCACGGCGCCAAGGTTCGCCTCGAGACCGTCGCGCTGCAGCGGCTGGATGAGCAGCTGCGAGCCAACCAACGCGCCGCGAGCGCTGCGGCGGGCGCGTCGGCGGGCGCATCGGGCTGCGTGCGCTACCGGCTGATGGGGCTGCGCATGACGAACCTGCGGCTGGCTCCTGGCACGAGCGGCGAGGTGGGCCCGCTGCAGGCCTTCTTCTGTCCGGCAGCGGTGGCGACGACGGCGGCCTCGGCGACGACGGCGGCGGTGGCGACGACGGCGGCCCCAGCGGCAGTGGTGGCGACGACGGCGGCGGTGGACGAGGCCGAGCCGGCAGCCGAGACGACGCCAAAGCGGCAGCGCACTCAGCAGCGTGAGGAGCCCGAGGCGTACGTGGAGGACGTTGAAGGCGAGGCGTATGTTGGCCTGCACGCAAGAGCTGAGGCGTCTGGGGACGCGGAAGGCGAGGCGTTCGATGACGCGGGAGTCGAGGCGTTTGGTGACCAGGCCGCGGCAGCCGAGGAGCCACTCACACTGAGCCAGGAGGTGACCATGCTCGAGAGAGCGATGGCGTTGAGTCGGCAGGAGGCAGAGGCCGCGGCTGAAGTATGGGAGGCGTTGCAGGCACTTGAGGAGAGGGAGGCGAGGGAGGCGAGGGAGGTGCTCACGCCGTCGGCGCGTCTAATCCCGGTCGCTCCGATGCAATCAATGGCAATCAAGGCTCCTGCTAGCTCCGAGTGCAATCAATGGCAATCAATGGCAATCAAGTCTCCTGCAAGCTCCGAGTGCAATCAAGGGCAATCAAGGGCAACCAAGGCTCCTGCAAGCTCCGAGTGCAATCAATGGCAATCAATGGCAATCAAGTCTCCTGCAAGCTCCGAGTGCAATCAAGGGCAATCAAGGGCAACCAAGGCTCCTGCTAGCTCCGAGTGCAATCAATGGAAATCAATGGCAATCAAGGCTCCTGCTAGCTCCGAGTGGGCGTGTGCGTGCTGCACACTCATCAATGCCGCATCGACCATGCGCTGCGCTATGTGCGACGCGATGCGCGGCAGCTTGTTGCCGGCGGCCACGACGCTCGCTGCCCAAGGATGGGCGCCGTGCGGGGCGCCGAGCAAGGTCCGTGGCGGAGGCGGCACTTGCGCTGCCGGTGGGCGCGGCGGACGCGGCGCCGGTTCAAAGGCGTCAGCCTCAGCGAGGAAGCCGAGTGCCGGTGGCGCCGGAAGCCTCGCCAAATGGGTCCACCACCGCGAAGGGCTTGGCCCTGTCAGTGGCTCGGCCTCGTCCGGGTTGGAGTTCAGTGGAAAAAAGCAATGAAAGAGCCTCCAAAGCGAGCGAGCGCCAAGCTGCATTTTGGTCAAGAGCTAGGTGGAAGATTAGAGAGACCGGCCCAGTTGACAAGTAAGTGATTAATAGGGCAGAGTAAAATAAACACACATAATTGTTTTCGCAGCGGCAGATAGGATACACCGCACGTTCGTTCAACCCGACCGTCCCCCTCCGAAACGGATGTTGGGAGGCGCGTCAGCCCCTCCTTCGCAGCTCTGCGTCGAAGGCGGCAAAGTCGTCATCGTCGAGGAGGCTCGGCTGCGCGTTGAAGCCTTTGGGGACTAGCGAGGCCACATTCGAGCGGCCACCCTTGCAGTCCTTGGCTGTGTGCCCGCTGCTGCCGCAAGCCGAGCAGATGATGGATGTCATTTGAAAGGTTGTCTTCCGCTGGGGGCACTTTGAGTGGTGATGGCCCGGCTTGCCGCAGAAGGCGCACTCCTCGGTGCGCGTGGTCTTCTCGAGCGCGGCGCTCGTGATCTGTGCGCCATCGAAGAGCGTGAGCGCCGTCGAGTCCCGCTTCGGGTTGAAGAGCTCAACGATGCGCTTACGCGCAGTGTCGAGCGCTTCCTGCGTATCGGCTTCGAGGAGCACATGCATCGCCTCGGTGTCGTCATCGGCGTCGCCACGGCCGCCACCGCCGCCGCCCTTGCCGCCGCCACCACCCTTGCCGCCGCCGCCCTTGCCGCCGCCGCCCTTGCCACCCTTGCCACCGCTTTGCGCACGGGGCGGCCCACCACGCAGCGTCGTGCCTTCGCCTCTCAAGTAGATAGTCGCGCCTGTCTCCTCCTCGAAGCGCTTCTTGTTGACGCCATCGCGCCCGATGATGATGCCCACCCAGTTGCGCTCGCGCTGCCCCGGCAACTGATCCGGCACAAACAGCTTCAAGCTCAGCTTCCGCCCCGTTGCCGATGGGTCGTCTACCCCACGATCCTTACGGAAGGCGGCGAGCTTGTCGCTGAGCTGCGAGACGACGAGCGCCTGCTGATTCTTGGCGGCCACCGAAGATGCACCGCCAGTGCCGCCACCGTCTCCAACGGCGACGAGCTGGGTGCTGCCCTCGCCCCAACGCGATCTCTTGTGGCCCGTAAGGGACGCTGCAAACGCCGCGGCGGCTGCCGCCCGATCGGCTTCGGTCGTGGCGGCGCCACCAGCAGATGGCGGTGCAGCGGCTGCTGACTCGCCGGTGGACACGCCCGGTTGGCGAGCAATCTGCGCCGCGGCCAGGCGCGCCGCCTCCATAGGGTCGACGGGTACGGGTCTAGAGGTGGCAGCACTGGCTGCCGTGGTGTCACCTGGTGCGCGGCCCAACGCCGCTGCCGCAGCGCGTGCGCTGGCCACCGCCTTGGCCGGGTCGATGCTGAAAGCGTCGGCAAGTGGGTCGATGCCGTAGGCGAGGAGCGCGCCCGCGGCTCGGAGGAGAAGCTGCTCTTGGGTAAGGGCCATCTCCTCGTGAAACATATCGGGCGCTGTGTTGGTATGTCGCGTGGTATGTCTTCAGCAAATCCCATCCGCCCAGGAAGAGCGTCGTAAACAATTGATCGTGTAGCTTCGTGGCATACTGGCATTCCTGATGCTCCCAAGTAGCCTATTGGGCTATTGCTTGTCTGTAGGCCGGGTTCTCGTATTTAGAGCGCTTTCACAGCCAAGACAAAGGATACAATTTCGACTAGATCGAGGACCCCTGGACCACCTCATCACAACCATACTGAACTTGCTGCCTTGCCGGGCTTTTCACGGCTGGCCGCCTCCAAGGGCTCCCAGCCCCTTGCCGCCTCCTCGGCGGGAAGAAGCGCTCGAAGTGTCACATGGCTTCTTCTGACGAGAAGAAGCCGGACGCCTCGGAGCCCATCAACATCAAAGTCGTCACGCAGGATGGCAACGAGATCTGTGCGAGGCTCGCGAACGGACCTTCGTTTGGGTCCCCCGATGGCCGCCGTCGCCTAAGCTGACGTGTCCCACATTACGATGCTGTGTGCACAGACTTCAAGTGCAAGATGACAACGCCGCTCCAGAAGCTCATGGCGGCCTTCTGCCAGCGTCAAGGCGTGGCCCAAAACTCGGTGCGCTTCCTCTTCGATGGCGAACGCATCGCTCCGACTCAGTCCCCCAAGGACCTGGACATGGAGGATGGCGATGTGATAGACGTGATGGTGGAGCAGGTCGGTGGCATCATCGGTGGCCACCAGCCAGAGCACCCTGTATCAGCTCACTCACACGCGGCAACACGAGCGGCCTGACGTGGCCCGAGGTCCCACGCCGGCGCTCGAGGGTGGCGTAGTCTGTAGTCTCGTTCCGGTGCGGTACTCTCTGTGCGGCACCTGTCCGTAAAGGACCAGAGTCAGTTGTGACTGCGAGGCAGCGAACTCTCGAGTGTGGAACAACTCACGCCGATTCTGTATCAGTGTCGCAACTACGCATCGCAAAGCGCAAAGGCACGCAGATCGCAGCAGTTCGGATGCGAAGAGTGCGCTTACACAAGTCCTCTTCGCGGGACTCGGTACTGCGTACTCGGACGGAGAGCGACGAGATGCGCACGGATCCTCAGATGTCCACATCGAAGTCTTCTATTTCGATGGTTCGCGTGCAAGAGACGCAACGGGCATGCACCGCTCAGCTCAACGGATACGGCGCCGCGCTGCAAACCCGGTCGTCGATGCGCGGCTGCCGCCAGCCACGGAGCCCTCGATGGTCTCCGACAGAGGCGCAGGCGCCATGGGCGCTTCGGGCGACTCGGCCTCTTGCGAGCTCCGAAACGGCACGTCACCGAACTCATCGTCCCGAAACGTCGGCGCTCGCTTCAGGGCACCCGCCGCGCCCGCGCCCGTCGTGCCGGCAGATCCACGAGCCACCCAAACCGGCGGAGAGGCTGCAGAGGCTGCGGCCGCTGCCGCGGCAGCTGCCGAGGGGCTGGTGGCTGCCATCATCGCCGGATGTGCCGGGTAGGCAGCGCTCAAATTGGTCGCGGCTGGCGCTTCGGTGTGAAGATGATTGCCCGCTGTGAATGTGAAGATGCTTGGCTGTGAAGATGCTTGGCTGTGAAGATGCTTGGCTGGGGGCGGAGCGAAGCGCTTGGATGCGTCTGCTGCAGACAGGCGGTTGCCCCCCGTCAGAGCGAGAGGCATGAGGCGCGCGGGGCTTGGCACCGCGCCACCCGTACTGCCCACCACGGCGCCACCCGCGCTGCCTACTACGCGCCGCCCACCACTTGCGCCGTCGCCGCCTCCGTAACCGCCGCTGACGGTCGGCGCGTAGGCAGCCGACGGCGGCACGGCGATCGGCGGCGACCGCGGAGGCGGAGTTGGTGCGGAGGCGGCGACGGCCCTGTAGCCGGGCGCGCCGTAGAACGGATCGAAGAAGCGCACACCCTCGCCGCCGCCGCCGCCGCCGCCGCCGCCGCCGCCCGCCGTCGGCGGTCGAGGCGGAGGCGGTGCGTGCAGGCGTGCGGCAGCGGTGGTGCTCTCATGGGCCACCATGCTGCCATCGAGTGCTGCCTCGTCTTGTGCAAAGAGCTCCGCGTCACGCAGATGGCGCGCTTGCTCGCGGGCAGAGCGCGGAGGAGGTGGCGGCGGCAGGCTGCTCCCGCCGCCGCCGCCGGCCGCCGCTGCCGCCGCTACCCCACCTCCTCCGCTAGCATCTCCGCTAGAAGCGCCGCCGCCGCCGCCGCCGCCGCCGCCGCCGCCGCCGCCGCCGCCGCCGCGCTGCTGCGGCAGCTGCCACTGCTGCTGCCGCCGCTGCTGCTGCTCGTGCTCTCGAAGGTAGCCTTGGAGCGACCTCTCGATCTCCTGAGCCTCGAGAGGCTTGTGCTGCCGGTCATCACGTGAGATCTCGGCCTCCTCCAGATCCGCACGGGAGGCCTCCTGCATCAGGTAAGCCTGCGTGCGCTTGAGCATCGCCTCGACGTGGTTGCGGATTGCGCTCTTATTGTCCTTGCCGACAAAGTCGGTGAACACCGCCGCGTTCAGGTCGTGCGTGGGCAGCACCCGAAGCGACTCCTTGCCGCCCGAGAGGAATTCCGCAACGAGCTCCTGCAGCTCCGCCGCCGCGTCCTCGGCCCCCCAGTCATCGTGCACTCCGCTCGTACTGCTGCCGGCCGCGCCGGCGCCCGCCTTGGCGCGCTTCGCTGCGTCCTCGCGCGCCTCCTTCTCCTCGCGCCGCTTCACCTTGGTCCGTTGGAAGAGAAGGATCTCGCCCGGGTTGGCGACTCGCCCGACGAAGCGCTGCCCGAACTTTTGCGGGTTGCACGTGCTGAAGCCCCCATAGTCCACCTGTGAGGAGAAGCGCGATACGCCGTGGTGAGCGCTTGCATGCTGGGCGCCGTGGTGAGCGCTTGCATGCTGGGCTGGCGCCGGCCGAGAGGAGATCGACCCACCTTGAGTCGTACGAGCGGTTGACGCGCTCGGTCGCGGAGTTCGCGCGCGCGCCGGAGTGTCGCCGCGTCGGGCGCCGCCGCCGCCTGGGCGGCCGCATAGGCGGCGAGCGCCGTGTCGGCTAGGTCGGCGGCGGCAGCGGCGGCGGCTTCGGCGGCAGCGTGGGCGGCGGCCTCGGCGGCG